>VZTQ01014291.1:10627-24658 GCA_013400755.1 Pelecanoides urinatrix
CTGTTTGTGAACAGCAGGTCAAGCGAGGCACCTCCCCTGGTAGGCTCGCTTACCAGCTGCGTCAGAAAGTTATCTTCCACGCACTCTAGGAACCTCCTCGACTGTTTCCTCTCTGCCGTGTGGTATTTCCAGCAGACGTCCGGAAGGTTGAAGTCCCCCACGAGAACAAGGGCTAGGGCTGTGAAATGAAGTAAATATTCCTGTTTCCTTTTTTGGATGGAATACTTTTCAAGTTAAAATTTTCGATTTCATCTAACAGTGAGAAAAAAAGTATATGTAGGTATGCAGAATGCAGTCTTCCAGAGAGCAACCTCAAACCTTAGTGTCACTGCAGTTTTTTGTTTGTTGGGGGTTTTTTTGCATCATGCAAGAGATGGCTTCGTCATTCCAGAACGCTCCCCCCAACCACACAATCTGCACCAAAAGCTGTGTAGTGTAAAGGAAGCTTTGGGGCTTCCACAATGAACCTGCAAAATGTATGAACTCTAGAAGCTTCATTTAAGTTACAAAAAAAAAAAACACAACACTTTCTTTGTGCTAACAAGCAATAAAAGACATTACACAAAGCATTTATTTAATCCCATTTATTTGCAGCCATGCACATGCACTCCTTTTTCACAGAATCACATTGAATCACAGAACGGTTGAGGTCGATTGGACCTCTGAGATCATCTGGAACAACCTCCCTGCTGAAGCGGGGCCACCTACAGCCAGTTGCCCAGGACTGTGTCCAGATGGCTCTTCAACATCTCCAAGGAAGGAGACTCCACAACCTCTCTGGGAAACCTGTGCTAGTGATCGGTCACCCTCACAGTAAAAAAATGCGTTTCCTGATGTTCAAAGGGGACCTCCCATGTTTCAGTTTGTGCCCATTTCACACAGGGGCTTAAGAATCACACCTAAGTTTGTTCAAGTAGTCATCTGGAACACATATGTTGTTAGTGTGCAAAATGGAATAGAAGACCCTTTAACCAAAAGAGCTTTAAAAAACACAAAAACATTTAGCCCATTTGTAGATGGTACGGGTTGAGGCCTCACTATGCCACAACTAAATCATGCCCCTTGTCCTCACAAGCAACAATTTTGCAGCTGCTAGTTTCTAAGCATTTGTTTTAGTATACTATTTATTCAACAGCTAGAAATCTTAACTGCTGCTCTACTGTCTGAGCAATTTATGTTTTAATCTATATCCCAAGCTGAAAGCTGCTTTAAGGACAAGTCTCCATTGCTTGGTCCCAATTTCACTTTCCTCTGAATAAATTCACCTTTCTATTTCAAGTTTTATTCAAATAAATATCAGCTGTAATCCTGATATCCCACTTGACAGATTAGGAGCCCTGCCTTCAGTGTCCTTGAAAAGCAAAAGCAGCCACCGAGGCAAATCAGGTCAACAAGTAGCATTCTAAGAGGAAAAAGAATTGAGGAGAGTTAAGAGAAACCAAAGACCAATTCCGGTCTCCTTCTGCATATGCTAACTATTTCTTCCAGGTGAAGTTTGGGGAAAAAAATCCTGGTGGAAGTCAGGTGACAGATTGCATGTCAAATTAGCTATGTGGCTATCAGAATGCATTATTTGCCACTGCACTAAAATCTAACAATCAGGAAGCAACATAAACTGACGAGTCTTAAGAGTTTCTTAGAACCTGTCCTGGATCTACCATTTTTCTGAATTAGAAAGGGTGCATGCACAATCAAAACCAATTTCTCTTTTTAGCACCAGAAGAAACGTGCATTGAAGAGATTCAAACCCTGGCAGCAGCTCTCAACCCATAATTCAGTGAGGTGAGCACAAGAAGGCAAAGAGAAAAAAGAAAAAAAAAACACAACACAAAACCCAAAACACCAAACAAAACAACTGTCACAATTCAAGAGCACAGCCCTTTCCAGAACTGAACTTCAGTGCCTACCAGTTTTCAACAGTACATGACTTGGGGATGGCATCTTAGTCACACACCCTATGGAACACACACAGTAACATTTTGATGTGATTAAAAGCTGAAACTCTTAAGATTAAAAGAAGCCCCAACATGCCAAGTAACTTCTCCATATTTTGCATAAAACTTGATCCTTGTGCCAGTTTTGTAAACTCATCATTAGTCCACAGCATAGTTACCAAATATTTGAGAAATACAAGTAGTACATGAAATCTTAGGGATACCAAGCTGATCAGTCCATGAAATTGTGGCTAAAGCTACAGGTTGGCCAGAAGACATCGGTATTCTCAAAAATTCCATTTCTGAAGTAAACATCAGGAAGCTAAGACGACATTAAGTTCAAGCAGATACAGAACTCTACTAACAACTGAATAGCTAGCAGTACTATATGTATCAGTCTTGGAAACTTTCCCCAGCCACTATCTTAGACCACATTATGTAAAAGAGTCACATTGCTTTCTCTTCTTAAAGGACAGAACTATATCCATTTGTTCTCCAGTCTCAGAAGCGCTCATCGCTATGTCCTGTTCATACAAGGCAGTGCAAGTCTTATCCTATTTAGTATTAGGTGCTTGACAAGCACATATTCTACACTGCAAAAATCCCAATCTGTCAGGTAAGATAACATCACTATTGTGGGTCTCATGCTAGGGAAGGATGCATATTAAATCAGTCTGAGTGGGTTCCTCTCCTGGGTCACACCTGTGTCCTGTGCCATCCTTGTATCACCCCAAAAAAGAAAATAAAAGTAAACTGTTGCAGCCAATTCAACTTCTTGGCTCCCTTGTTGTGCAAGTTCAGTATCCAATACCATAGCCAGGTCAAGAGCACAGTGCCTAACCAAGGCATTCCTCAGTACTGCTTGCTTGGACAAGACATCAGCAAAACATCAGATTTTCTTCATGCAGCATGAACTTCACATCAGACACTTCAGCCTTTCCTAGAAAGGAATAGCTTTGTCTAAGAAGCATGGTGCATTTGGATAAACATGGAAAAACACTGAATTACGGGAGTACAGGAGTCTATGTTCATCATGAGTCCTAGCTGCATGAAAGACTGATGTGAAGACCACACAGAACAAGAGCCAAGCACTCAGGATTTTCAGTAGGCTTCAGTCACCCATAGTTCATTTTGTACATTTGCTTTACATTGCAGAAAGACCAAATCATTAAAAAAGACACCTTCCTTTGTTCACTATATAACAAATATTTAATTTGCTGCACATTTTTACAAGCAAGACCTTTATATCCTACAGTAATACTTTAATCAATGTTTTCCATTAGACTAAGAAAACATCCAAGAACTTTGCTAGAACTGGCCCCACTCATTTATGCCTTAGCAGCTACACATATATCTAGACATTGTTTTTAAACGACAGATGAACTGCATTAAGACCACATGGTTACTCTCAAAAGTCAAAAGCAGATATTGCTACAGTAATCAGAAGCATAGTCCCATAAGATTTCTGCAAGATATTTAGAAAGGCACTGTAAACTAGTATCAGACACCTGAAAGCAGTTTCAGTGTCTGCAAGACCAATATCTGCTCCATTACTCTGTTCTGGACAATATGGAACTTCCTCTTCCCCTCCCTCTCAATTTGCTAGTAGTTAACACAAGTACTTTTGAAGACCTCACATCCCATAAATGCCCCACAGCAAGTTTTCCAATAGTGTTTTGCATATTACCATACCACCTCCTTTGCTGCAAGTAACCAGATTCTGATTTAATCAACACTTGTAAAGAAACATCACAAAACGACTCTTTTCTTGTCCTCCACAGATTCTCCTGTGTCAAGCAGCCAAACAACACAAAAAGACTAGTTTTCTTGATACCTGAATTTTAGGAAAGAAGAAATAGAACTGGCAAGCAGTCTAAAACCCACAGATAGGTTGTAACACATTAAGTGTCAATACAGTTCAAACCTAACATAAAGACAGATGGCTGCCAAAATATAAACCATGTATGAAACCCTAGACAAGGTAATCCTTCTCAACATATTTTCATGAAGTTGAATTTCAATCAACTTTTAGCAATACAAATACCATAATATAAATGATAGCCTTAAGGACTGTAAGCAACACAGTAACACGACAGGTTTTAAAAGCCTTCAGCACCACTAGTTTCAGATATGAAAACAATAAGTCATTTTATTGGCATAACCCTGTAGACAAGTCTTCCTCACCTGAAGTAAGGCTCATTTTCACCTGATTTGTAGAAAGCATCATCCTCTCTGCTATGAAGTTTACTGTTGATTTTTTTTCTGAAGAGGATTTAACCTCAGGATTAATCCAGCTCAATGCTTGGTCCTCTCACAAAAATATTGTGGTAGGGCACTTCCACCTTGCATCAATGACCCACTCGTTTCAAGGCTCCTGGCATTCTGAGACCTTTGTCAGGCACATATGGGTGACCAACACTGCTCACAGATTTTCTTCATCTGTATTTTCTGCATCTATCACAGCTATATGCACACAGATACAAAATGCCAGCAGAAAGGATTCCCTGGAGCCTTTACAGCAAACAACCCCATCTGATTTTGGCAGCTTTTCCCCACAACAGTAACTCCTGTAGACTGTACTACATTAACAGACCTGCGCATACTGAAGAGGTATCCTTCACGCAAAGAAACAGATAATCAACTTCCCTCCTGTCCTTCTGCCAAGGTCCACCACGGAGCACTGCAGTTGTATATGTCATGGTGGAGTGTCCCAAACCATTCTCTGTAGTCACTTTGACAATAGCCCTGTTGTCTCACACTCCAATCCATTGTTACGATGCCAGCAGTATTACAATGCCTCCAACTTACCAATGTATGATTTCAATCATGGGTTTCTCCACCCCCACCAGCTCACAGAGAAGGCAGCGTTATTCTCAGGTCCCTCTCAATAAGGGAAGTCTGAACTACAGACTTATGTAGTGGGAAATGTAGTAAGATTAAGCCCAAGCAGCTCTCATTTCTGTGATGAATATTAATGTTTAGAAGCTGACCTAGCTTTAAAAAGTGGTTAGAGGACCTGAAACTATTTAAAACCATGAACAAGAACTATAGTGAGAAAGCAAAAGCATTCTTCCACTCAACCTAAAACATGGAATTTTTATCCTATAGTGGCTATCATGCAAGCTTCATTTGAGAAAGACCCCATTAAGAAACAGTACAAGTAGACTTAAGCATGTTAGGTCTTTGAGCCACAACGTATGCATGGGATTTAAACCATTTGCTACTCAAAGAAGCAGGGTTCCACACACATGCTATCACTCACAGAGCAGAAACAGACCAAAAGAATTCATAACCTGAATAGTCTGATGAGTCTGCTTCCATAACAACAGATTTGGCTTTGATCAGTAAGCATCTGAGTAATAAATATTATTAAGAATAGCCAGGATTTTTAATTTGCATATCTGGACAGATAATAGATAGATGCTGTTAACCAGGACTGCTTGGCCTTAAGCATATCAAATCACAAGGTACCTTTGCTCTGTGTGTCAATGCTAACTGCAACCAACAGACAGGATAGCTCCCCCAGTGTAGGGATTAATTCATGTCCTCCTAATGGAGCAAAACTCCCATTTCTGGTATACAACAACAGTCTGAAGTTCTTTAGACTGTCCTGCAGCTTAAAAAGTTCCAATACAAGTCATTGTCTTCCCATTGCACACTGAGTAGTCAGTAGCAGTAGTGCTCCAACTCAGCAGTTCAAAAGTCAAAGCAGGAATATTAACAATATTCAAGAATCTTCTGATATAAACAGCAGTTAAACAGTTTACACAAAATATTTGGAATTACTCACTTGACAGCATTTTCCAATGATTTTACAAGCCTCTGAATATCAGATTCCTGGGATGCCTCTTTGAATCTAAGCTTCCTTCTAGAACACCAGTTCTTCAAGAGAGTCTTTGGGAATTCAGTACATCTCTCCAACAAACAACATGCATAACCAGCTCCCAATGTACCTCAATTACCAATATCTCCCTTTAATACTTATTAAGCAGCTACTAGTCTTCCTATAGGCTTCTGTCAATCCAGCAGCTAAATCTATAGTCATTGTAATCACTTTTGAGTTAAGATGCTAAAACTGCTCCCCCTTACCTCACCCTATTCCCCACCCCCAAAGAGAACTGGCTACTGCACAATTTTGCTTTTCGATAGCACTTCCTGTGATTTTTTTTTTTTTTTTTTTTTCAAATTTTTCAGGCAGTAAAATCAGACTTAGCTCTAACTTCTAGAGCAATACAATTCCTCTGCTTGGAAGGCAAAATGCTTTGAGCATTCTAAAAATCTCAAGGGATAAATATATCATAAATTGTAGTAATTTCACTATTTGTTGTACATGCCTTCTTTGCAAGGTGACCAAACAGACAAGCAGTTCAACAATGGGCAAATTACCATTTCTAAAATTCCTTTAAGGTTTACTGTGCACTAGTTCTACCCATAAACTACCTTTCATAGATTTTTTTAATGCTGACAGAACGTTTATCTGCCCTGCAGGAAGGGGTCACATCATATTCCTTTCACATATTTCAGCCTAAAGATATGTAATAGCAGAAGGTAATAGCTAATGAGTTTTTCTCCTTCCCCAGTCATGAGGAAGCACAGCAGGGTGAGCAATGTTTTGACATGTTAACAAAGAGACATTTAAGTAACAGTGATCCCTATGCTAAGGGCAGGACCTGTATGTTGGAAAACCTGCTAGCTTAAAAAACTTTTAGTTTGCTTGCTTGATGTATCTTTCAAGTGCAAAAAGGATAATGGAAAAAAATCAACTTCCACAGAAGTTCTCTGGTCAGAAAGAAAGACAAATGCTTGACTTGACACTACCATTAGAGATCGCTTCATAGCACTGGAACAGTAAATTCATCATGCCACAGATTTTTGCAGGAAATTTTATAACTAGCCCAGAGGAAGCTAGTAAAAACACTGGTCTAATGTAAGTAATTCCTGATGGATCCTTAGCACATGGACTAAAAATAATTTTAAGAAACTTATATGGTTTTGTATAGTGTTGAAGAGAGCTTTTCAGTAGCTAGAATTTTTTATTTACCTAAAATTACTAAAGTACCCTGTATGTTCAGATCCATAAATCATGGCATCACCATAGAAGATGCTCATGGTTTGCATATTTGTGAAGGATGACCTTAAAAAGTAGGCATGTGTATGACACCCGAGATCACTTCTAGGCTAGCAGTCCTATAGTTCTCACAACACTTAACTGGAGATCCACAAAAAAAAAAACCCTAAAAAAAAAAATCTCTGCAGGAACAACTACAGCCTCTGCAGAAAAACACAGTGGAGGGCAAAGCAAGCCCATTCAGACTGCATAAGCACAGCTTCTGTAAAGTTATTTTTAGCCTAGTTTTTTTAACAAAAAAACTGCTTGTTGCACGAACACAGTTTTAAAGGAGCTGTTACCACTCAGGAAATACCTTGGAGCTACTCCCATTCAGTGCTCAGCAACCAGAAAACCAAAACAGCACGAACATTAAGTTATCCTATAAATCTACTACACCCAGTTTTGATGTATGTACCGCCGTACCAACCCCTCACCCTTAAAAAAAAGAAAAGACAAAAATACCAGAATATTCAACAGGATAACACGATGGAAGACTAAGTTCTTCAGCTTGGAAAAGAGGTATTTGAGGAAAAAAAAGATAGAGGCCTGTGAAATCACAAAGGATATGCAGAGTGAAAAATGGAAGTAACTGTTCACTATTTCTCATGAAAGTCTTCAATGGCTTGCAATAAAAGTCATCAAGAATAATGTTTTAAAGAAAAGGAAGGGTTGTTTTCTTCCTGCAAGATCATTAACTTGTAAAAGTCTCTTGCCATCGAACACCTTCAAAGCCAAAAGTATAGCAGCATTTAAGAAGTGATTAGATCTTTCAAGAATTTTGTATACCAATGGCTATGCAACACAGTCCAGATGCAGCCTCTACTTTACCAAGTTCCTAAATTGCTGATTGCCATGAGAAAGAAGGATACACTCCAGCCATTCAGAGTCTCTAAGCATCTGCTACATGACATTATCAGAGAAAAGTGAGCTACATGGATCTTTGGTCTGACTGCAGTATAGACTTTTGGATGAAGAAATGGATCGTCCTTTCTCCCCAGCCCGACCTGCAGAACAGTCACTACCCCTACATCACAGCATTCCTCCAAAAACACTTTGCAGAGTTCACCATTCATTCATTATTCCGTGAGCAAATGCGACACTGAGGAACAAAACCACTTTTCATTAGCTCTAGAAGCAGTCCACAGACATTGAAAATGCATCTTCCTGACAGATAAAGCAATCCTAGAAGCCATAAATACTGGAAAACACCATCTAACAATTGGTTTTAAGGCTTCAATACATTTAGTCCAAAAATTGATTACGTATAGGAAACAACGTTTTCAAATGGATTCAATTACTTAGCAACTAAACACACCTGCAGTGATTAAATATATTTTAAGAGATAGTCAGCAAATCAGCTGCACACTGCTTACCATCCTCCAAGATCTCCTACACTTACAGACCCTGGACACAAAAGCAACTGCCATCTACAAAAGCCACAGTCCATATTACTCCCAAAATCAGCATATTTGCATTCCCTCCCTTTAAGTTCCTACACTGTTCTATGATTGTAAAGTGCAACCAGTAAAACAGAACAAGAAGTCTTATCAGTCATTTGCTGTCTTACAGTTTCCTGGAGTAAAGTTTGTGCATAGTTTGATGAGTTTTCATCAGTTCACGTACACTTATTTCCACATAAGCTTTCCAGTGGCAGGGTTTGTACTTATTAGTCTAAACTCAGCTGTACAGCTGAGCACTCATAGTACTTTTAGCATAAATATGCACACTCCATTCCAAGGCTAGTACTAGACACAAGAGCATTCTATAGTTGTAGTGCAATCACTACCTAGCTTTTGCTGGTCTTCCCACTCTGCTTCAATGCCTTGAGTTTTCCTCCGAAAAATCATTATTCATGACATGTGCTGCATCTCCACACTCTGTTCAGTTATCACTTTGCCTCTTTTTAACCTGTGGCCAGAAGAACAGTGTTCTATGCTAGATATGATAAAGAAAAGATGCAGACTGGGGTGGCACAAAAGAAGGGAAGGAGAGAAGATAAGTTGGAAAATTCTCTCCCATTACATCATTTGGAAGAAGATGCCAAGAATAGGTAGCCAAAAATGAGGCTAGATGACCAATTCCTACACAGTCTCTTGCTTTTCAGACAGATAGATGTCTAAGTTCAGCAATAAATTCTACGCCAGGATTTCCAGAAACTACTCTTCAGTTAATGTTTTTTAAAAAGCATGCCTTGCTTATTTAAAAAGGAACCCCCTAAGTATGTTGGGTTTTTGGTGGGTTTGTTTGTTTGTTTTTAGCCAGGCCAATTTCTTCCATCGCATCTACTGTAACAGTCTACACTTAAGGTGTGAATAGCAGTACTATACAATATATTTCAGAAAACTATTCAACTATTCCTAGTCAGAATTCGTGCCCTAAGCAATCATTGTTCCATTATTCCTGTATATAATGTGTTCCTTCAAAAGACTTTGAGATAAAAGCTGAAGACGTTAATATAAAAATTATATATAAAACCACTGAAAAGAAACAGGAACTTGCTAAAGACAGCAAAACATGCTTGCCCACTAGATATAAATTGCAAACAAACTCACTCTGTCTGTACTCATGTCCTAGCAGTATTATGGAATCAACTAAATCCCAAAGAAGCATCATACTACGGTACATATTAAATCTAGTGACTGGTGACACTGCCTTCAGTAATAACTCTTGCATCGACAGACCAAATATCTGACTGAAGTACGACATACATGGATATCCATAACCAAACTGAGCACAACAGCATCATGCTTGCTTGTTTAAAATGAAATATTTTTTAAAAAAATTCCCAGATTCCAATCTGCCTGCAAGTAGTAAGCAGAACTGCATCCAGTCCTGCAGCCCTGCTCAGTGCTTCCAAGGAACCCTACAACTGCAGCGGACAGCAGAAGAGCTTTGGGATTTGACCAGTACCATGTGCTGAATATTTCAGATACATGGATCATCCCGTTAGTCTAACATCTAACATTTAGAGTCACAGATCTAATCTGTGCATGGAACACAGAATGAAGTTCTGCATAACACAGACCATAAATTTGATTCTGTACTTCCCTTCACCAAGCCCACAACTTCTTGCTGAATTAGAGTATACCTTCAAAGGTATCATCAGTTCTTTGATTATGGAAATTAGATCTAAATAATCTCAAATTACTGTCAGTATTGTACATCAGAATTGATGTACCACATAATCTGCTGCCTTGATCTGACCTGCCCAATCTCCTCCAAAGAGTACCACAGAGTCTTTAGACAAACCACCCAAAGCTACACCACCCATGCTGCTTCCCCAAATACTAAAATCTTCAGTTGCAACCATCTTTCATCCTATTACCTATGAACACAAAGGTGTGCGGCTGCACCCCCTCCTGCTTTATAACAAGGTTTTAAAAGACTGAGCAAGGCAAATGTTTTCCAAAGCAAACAAACCCAGTCTTCCTTTACAGGCATAAAGGAGCCTCTGACTGTCAACATTCTCCCATTTAATTTGTATTTTCAGTCAGTCGTTCCCAAAGCCAGGCAGACTCCAGCACTGAACAGACCAAAGTAATTACTTCCTTTAAGTCACAGATAAAACCCCAGTTACTGACTAAATTAAGCCTACTTTTCCATTCACCATTATCACAACAGACTGTTACTGGGACCTACTATATCAACGGATCTCTTCCCACAGTACTGCTGCATAATCAGCTATACTTAGTAACTTCTGTAGAATATTCTCCATATGTTTTACCTCACACAGAGATGAAATTAATGAAGTCCATCACATTCCTTGTAAAGAGAAGAAACAGACTAAAATTTGTATTTTTGTATTTTGGTACTTCCTCCAATTTTCTTTCCCTGAATCTTGGAGGTTTGTTTTTTTTTTAAAGTAATGTCATAAGTATTGCAATAAAGCTATTGCAAGAACTTGCCCTGTAAGTTTTGCAGCTTTCTCTGCAGGAATTTAACGTAGTAAGTCTTTAAGCAAATAGACATTATCTGAAATTCTGAAAATTGTGTCTTATCTGGATAACATATAGAACAAATCTTAACCGTGGTTCTTAAAAATCAAGCTTTTTCCGTGTTTGATAAAAAAACCACAATGTTGAGCAGACCATTTTATTCAAGTTAGTAGATGTAAGAAGAACCAGAATTGATAAAGAAGTTCAAGGAACTGATCTGAGTGTAAAAAATAAAAATAGAAGTTCCCATTTAGAAAAAAGTAATACTAAGTACACTAAGAAAAAACATAAAAGTTAAAGACATCCTGACTGAAAAGCTCTTTATATGTTCTAGATACATTTAAAATGATTGAAGTGTTCAATTTTATTTGAAATTGCTTTGGCTCCAGGCTAGAGCACACACACTGAAGATATATAACTACTGTGAACAATGGTGTCCTGTAACTTTTGTTTGAAAGCTCCAGAGGTCTAATGAGATGTTTCCCCACACTGTATAGAATGAAAGGTTAACCATCTTCCTAACCACTAAGATGACATACAGAGCAGCCCAAAAAGCAAAGACTTTACTTAGTGAAGGTAGTTTTCTTGAGAGCGATCAAGACAAACTTCCGGTTTTGAATACTGTAATTTAACAGAAGAGGAGACTTCACTCAACCTCCCCAGGTTAGTTTTCCAGGTGCAAGTTCAGCAAAGCTTGCATTATACACCATGAAAATATTAGTCTTAAATGACTATCACTATACCTACCTGCTAGTTTAAAAGAAGTGAGCTGTTAAGAACAACCAATATATTTCATCTCAAGTCCAGTATGTTAACAATTACAACTGCACAAAACACATATCTGGTACAGTTTCAACGTGAGAAGTGACAGACACTTACCAATACACACATCTATCTTCCCCTTGATAGCAGCTTCATGCAAAGGAGTGTAGTTCCAATTGTCTCTAGCATTTGGGTCTGCCCCTTGACACAGTAACAGACTAACCACTTCAGCATGACCAAAAGAACAGGCGTTGTGAAGGGGTATCAGCCCTCCGTCGTCACGAGCATGAACATTGGCTCCTGTCTGTAGCAAGTGCTCTACAACATCCTTCCTTCCAAAACCTGTAAGAGAACATATTTCTGTTCATTTGTCTGGTAAAACAACATGATTTAATATTTTAAACTGTTCACTCTTAGTCCAGTGTACAGACATCAAATGATATTATTCATGTCCCTCTTCCACTTTTTGGTTCATTTCACCAAAAAGTGAGACTATATTCACCTGCTCAAACAGCAGTTGGAAGATTCACTTACACTCATAACAGAGGTGAACAGTGTTGTATTATAATCAGCCTGACTGGCTGCCACTCTAACTCATGAAGAAGTTCTACAATAGGCTTGCCATTCTTTTTCAAGAAAAGCTTTTTATTGTTTTAAAAATTTAGTATAATCTGTATGTACCTAATGCAAGGATCTTACATACTATCTCTTGGTGTAGGTCTTCATCTTGGAGAAGACCTCATATTCATAAACACTGAAGGACACTGTCAGTGCTCAAGCAGAACAACCTTATCTCAACCCAAACTACATTCTCACTCTTTCACAAACAGTCTGACTACCTCCAACTGACTAAGTTGTTACAGATAAGTAGAATTGAGACCTCAGCTGGGAAAGAATGCCTCAGGAAAGTCTTAGCCTAGGAACACAACCTATGTTATTGCCAGGGAAAATATCACCGCAAAGCCAGCATCATTAAACTAATATGCTTCAAAATCCTGCATCAGCATGCCAGGCCCTGACACCTTTAGCTTGTTATCCACGATGAACCTAGAACGGTTCTAGTGCCCAAATGTGCATCCTATTGCCTCAAATGCCTTAGAGCAGCAGTCTCCAAACTTTTTTGATTGTGCACCCCTATCCATAAAAAATTTTTTGAGCATGCACCCCAGTATATGTATATTTATAAATCATACACATGCACTACTGTACTAGTATGTAGATTATAAACAGACACAAACCCACACATTTAAGAAGGCTGAGATAAAGATGAAATAAACACTGTTCTAAAATTCCTATTATATTTATTAATGTTACAAATTATATTTTCTTCCTGCACCCCAATGAAATACCTGGCACACTCCACTTTTGAGACCACTACTCCCCAGGACAGGAACAAAAATCAGGTATCAGGCTTAAGAGGGACAGTTTGAACTAAAACACAAGTGTTCATTTTTGTACTAGATTGCATCTCTGAGGTTGGATTGCATTTCTTACAAACCTCAGGGCTAAAAGTGGTATCACTGGAGATTTTAAAAGACTGTCACTTTAAGAGTTAGTGTCTTCTGGAAATCATGAATACCAAGCAGCTTAAGTATGAAGAATCCCATATATATGAACTATGTTTATGAAACAGCTGAATTAAATGCTGCAGCAGGTGAAATTCCATCACAGTGGTGCTAACTAGAAGCTTATAGATTGTATTAACTCCACAGATCATGGGTGGCAAACATAACTAAAGACGTAATTTCCCTTCTAGAAGGCAAATACAAAGCTCAAGGGAAGCAACAAAGAAGCTGCGAGTTCTCCCCCAGGTGACCATGTAACTCAGCCTCAGCAAAATGCTGCTCAATCAGTGACAGAAATGATTCTCAAAAGTCAGCACCCTCTGTGGCAGGCAAGAACTCATGCATGAAGACTTCTCAAATCAGAACATTTTACCCCAGAGTGGCAGTCCCTGGGTAGGACCTCCATTTCAATGAGTTAAGCCCCCTTTTTGCCAGAGTAGCGCACTAGTTACAGCTATGCAGACTTACGGTGCAGAATTAACATGCTTTTCCCCCACAGTTCATATGGTGAGATCTCTAAGCCAGACCTAGCAACTTTGCGTCCATGCTAGCCTTATCCAGTTAAGGCTAAAGTTATAACTCAACATCCAGCTTTCCGCCAAGCTACAGCTAGCCATTCTGCAGGAATTTACTCTGTCTCCTCAGTGAAGCACAGAGTCCTTCAACACCCTTTCTTGAAGGACAGAAGTTTTCTAGAAGCTATGAGAGAAGGGTTTGAAAGAACT
>VZTQ01014292.1:0-60054 GCA_013400755.1 Pelecanoides urinatrix
TTCAGCAAAAGAACTATGTATTTGAGATCACCTGAAACCTTTTGTGCCGTGACCTCTGGTGCTGCTGTTCTGAAAAGCTTCTTGCTAAAGGCTCCGGAAAGGCAGGTGTCAGTATCATTTCAACTTTCCTTGTCTGCCAGCTTGCATGGAAGGACAGGTATACATGTAAATGTTCATATATGTCTTCTGCATTTGTTACAAAGAAATTCAAAGCTAGAGTAAATTCCTAAGATTACCTCTTGAAGTCTGGACTACTTAAAACAGATAAAGAATGCAGAATCTTTAATAATGTTTCAGTATTCCACAGTTCCTTTCCCCCAACAGTATTTTCTTTTATCTAGGCACTTTTCTAATCTAAAAGCTATGTTGCAGCTTACTATAACTACACCTTTCTTCAAACCTTCTTCCCCTTCCTTTTCTCCCCACTCCACCTCAGCACTTTTGGCCTCCCTCCCAGAGGGCAAGGGCATAATGAAAACTCTGCTGCCACGAGTAAGCAGAGACCGTCTTTCATGTTTTTCAGAAGTTGAAGGAGCATTCCTTTGTCAGAATACGTTCCTCTTGGAAAATAATAGCAGTTACTTTTCTGGGGGATGGGTCGTCTTTTCTATGCAAACCTCATAGTGACTGTAGAAACTGCAGGTAAAAGGGAAAGTCTCTGTAGAGCAGTGCGCATGCTTATTAGAACTGCCCTGCAGCCGTGTGCATCTAATCCATCTCCTGCTCATCTCTAAAATACTGTGGGCCAGTACTATTGGCAGACTACTTAGTCTGAACATTGCTTCAAAGGTCTGGACTTCAGTTATTCCTGAAGTTGCTATTTGCCTTTCTGTTGTGTAAAGGGAAGGCATTTTGTTCTCAGTTGCTGTTAATTGCAGACCATTTCCAACGTTAAACAGTGTCAAAAGATTCCCATTTTTAAAGGTCTGTGCTAACAAGAGGTGTGGCCTGTCACTTCTGCCTTCTTTCTTTCTTCGTTGTTTATGGGCCCATGGTAATAAACTCAGAGAATTGTACAGGAGTGTATCCTAGAGAGAATTCTGTCTGTCTGGCAGAGTTACATTCTATCTTTCAGGCTTGTGCATTTATCCAGGGCTAAAATACTAAAGACTAAGCAGGAGATACTTGTGGGTGAACAGCTTCTAGAAGCCACAATATATATGAATAACAGGTTTACAGCTTGTTCATAAACCTGTGTGCCAAGTATTATATCATGCAGTGTTCAGGATTTAACTTGGTTTTGTACTTTCTATCGTAACAATCTAATAGTGTCATACGGTTGCATACAGGTTTTTAGAGTATCTGTAATGTAATTATAGCCATCCACTGAAATTCTCTTAACTTGGCCCTAACATAGTAATTAAAGAAAAAGCTTCCTCCCCCACCCTGATAACTGTGGTGCACTTTACAAAATAAAGGCATTATTAAAATAAAATCACGCTTCAGTATTGACACTTTCAAGCCCATCTTGATTTCCTGGACTGGAATTTTTCAGGTAGGGGTGGCAGAATAGTTGTAAAGACCTTGTTACTTTGGCGGCAGTGAAGGGAGGTTAGTAGAAATATAAAGTATTTTTCATGTATTAGCATGTTTGAAACATCTCTTACGTGCAGGCTGGCTAACTGCTCCGCTGTTTACAAGAAAAGTGGGTATCTTTATCTCCGTAGTTCTTTTGTGGTGGTTCTGCTAGAACAGGAGGTGGTTGCTTCTGGGGTGTGTTGGCTTGCTTTCAGGGCAGTTAGACTGGGAATACCCTCTCCCACTGTAGTGAAAGTCTTGGGATTATGTTTCATATGCCCTACTGTAGTAAACTAAACGAAACTGCTAATAGACCTTAACCTGGCAGTGCAAAACACAGCAGAGTAAAAATTTTTCTAACCTTCGTTCTGGCATGTTTGTGACAAGCACGTGCCTCTCTGCTACAGCAGCCTAGCAAAATGCTAATTATCCGGACTGGAAAACACTTTGGCCCTGGGAGGAAGAGGGATTTTGCCCTTCCTGGGCACTGGAGAAGCCCCATGGCCTGAAGCTTCAGCTTTGACTGAATCATGAGCACTACCAGATGGTTAAAATTAGTGTGCCCAGTATGTGGGAATCACCATGCTGATTTAACTTCAGTAACTGAACTTGTTTAATTAGTGCCAGGTCTTTAGTATCCAAGACCCACACCAATACATGCTGCTATGGTATTGACTTCACAGTGGGATGTGAAACTCCAAAGACTCTCAAATTGTTAATAGTCAGCCCCGCTTCAGAACATACACATTTTAAATTGTAATTTGTGTGCATTAAATGGGACTAAATGTACTAGTTTATGTTCCCTGAGACAGTTGTTGTAATTGAGATTAACTGTTATTTGGATATATTCCTTTGTTTAAATTTACAAATGTTAAAATGTTAAAAAGTTCTCCTGACTGATGGATTGTAAAACTTCATTAATCCCTTGTAACTTCTTGTCTGTTTGCCAGGATGGATACATATAGCCATTTTAAATTCCAAGAGTTGCTTTTAATATTATTTGGAAGCCGTTTGTAACAAAAACGTTGAGTCTTTTGTCATGAAACAGCCATTTGGGAATTGCAGCCAGCCCCACAGTCTTCAGCTTAGCTCTTGGTCCAGAAAACTGCAGTGAAGTGGAGGTATAAGTGCAAAAGTCTGGAGAAGGGTGAAATTAAGTATCTTGCATGGGACTCACAAATTCCCATTTCTCTTCCTTAAAAGTGAAAGGATCAGTTGAAAAAAGATGAAGCTAAAATGCATATGTGTGTTTGCTTTCACTGTTGTTTCCTTTGTAGTACTTGTGCAATCTGAGCCATTCCTAAAAATGAAAGCAGTGCTGACTTAATGCACAAGGATGCATTTTTAAGGCCACAATATTGGATATAAACAAATTTAAAATTAATGACTAAGGGCCAGATCTCAACAATTGTCCACTTCCCCCCTCTCTTAATTTTAGTGCAGAGAGAGGGTGGGCAGTTGGTACCTCGCAGAATGCAGCCTTAGCCAGTACTTGCATTTATTTGCAAAGACAACCTTGAAGGGGATATATGCAATAAAGTCACTGATACTCTGCAGAAGCACACTTCTGTAACAATAGATGAAAAACACGTATGGCACAACTGTTGACAGGCGGCTGGAGAACTCCACATCCTCCTGCTCAGACTGAAGCGTCTTCTGCTCCCCGCACCGGCTGTTCTGCGGCGGCGGCAGGCGTGGTAGATGTGCATTGTCTACAGTGTTGAAACTGGTAACACCTATCGCTTGTCTTCATATCAAAGCACATTCATTAATGATGGATCCAGTCAACTTGCCATATTTTTTGAACACACCAGTCTTGTTTACAGTGTCACATACAGCCTGACACTTCGATACAGCGATGGATTGTCTAGTAACCAAGTGCTTTTATTTGGGGTTAAGGAGTCTATGGTCAATGTTACTGGTCATCGAATGATGCTGTGCTGATATATGCATCTAGGTAAGCAGAGGTATGGGACACATACATACTAACAAGGAAAGTGCCTTGATGCTGGACTGGATGGCTAGTGAATGTAAATATTAAGTCAAATTTTACTATGTACTTAGAATAAGTGTGGCTGATTAAGCTACTGGTAATTTGAATGCCAGCTTTAAAGGGCTTGCATACTCTGGCCAGAGGTTAAACTTGTAAATTGCTGCATAAGCTGTCTGAATATGGAAATATGTTTTAATATCCGTACACTATCTTCATTCTTTTGCAAGCTGCATGTTTATTGTCATATAAACTCTGCTTTCTACAATTTACTTTATGGTCAGTTTTGAATGTCTTCCTCTTTGTTACCCAACTGAGCCTGAATGTTGCGCTCATCTAGTACATACATGAAAAGAAAACAAAACAAAATTCCATACTTACCTTGTGTGCTGGAGTCGGTGTTGTGTGAGGCTGTCTTAAGTAGTGACACAGAAGGCGAAGGGTCTGGGCACTACTGAATAGGCAAGAAAAGGGAGAGACGTTCCCAGAGAGAGACATGACCATGGTATACCAGGACAAAAGGCCACCTGGCTGGCTATACTGGGCAAGTTCAGCAGCAGGTGCGTGCTCTTTAGTCCTCCCTTTGTAATTGCTCCCGTAAATAGGTGTTGGCTGCAACTGGCTGACCTTGGTGGTGAGACAGGAGTCCCAGGGACAGGGCCCTGTTTCCGCTGCTGGCCATGGGTGTTATGTCCTGCGCTCCAGGGTCTCACCGGGGGAGGGGTGGCTGTGCCTGCTTGCTGCTCCGTGCTCTGAAGGTGCAGGACTGGCACTCCAGGCAGGCTTCTTTAGGTCCGTTGAAAATGGGAAGAGGAGCATCCAAAAATCCAGTTCTAAGGAACACCAGGAGTGAGGAGCAGGGTATAATGGTGTCTACTCACACAGACTCAGTTCTGAGAAAAGAGTCACAGACCTGGCTATGTCTGACATCACCCTCAGTCTCACCTGGGTTTGGTGCTTTTGTTTCTAAGGGGTGGAGGACCCTCACAGGCTGTTAGTGAACTTTATCTCAGCATTGAAAAAGCACAGTTGGATCATCAAACGATGGTCATGTCTACAAGAAGCTTCTGTCCTCAGGGTGGCACCTGAGGAAAGACAGCTTCCTCTTCCCAGCTAATGTTCTGATTTGTGTGGCCAGGCCCATGTAAAACAGCAGGGGTCGAGGTGGGGATGGGAGTGTTACATGATGTGTCACCTCCAGCATCAAAAATCATTTCTGTCACTGCCACAAAAGAGCCATCCCAGACACATCACCACAGTTAACACTTTGGTGTTAAATTAGGTGCAAATACAACCCTGGACTCCTTTTCCAAAATGTCAGTTCACTGCACTTAATCACTGTTTCACATAAGGCCCCTGAAGTTTCTACAGGAGCATGGGTTTTTCGCATGTCCTCCTCACCTGAGCTCGTAGCTGCTGAGCATAAGCGCAGTTGTGCTTCACACCTGCAGGGTGAAGCACACACAGGAGGCAGCAGCTTCATCTTTATAGACTGCCTCACTGCTGGCACAGCAGGATTGCTTCCTGTAACTTAAAATAAACAAAGGAAATACGGCTGGACAGTGAATGACGGCAGTGCCCTGCCTTCCACAGGAAACACACACTTGCGCAGTGTAGACATCAGAATGCCAGAAGCTGCCAGGTTCCTGGGAACAGCTCCCCATCCCCATGGCCGGGGGCCAGCAGAGCCTGCAGAGGAGCTGGGGACATGCCTAATGGTGTGCTAGCCCTGGGGCAGCCCGGGTTTGTCCAGCCAGGACAGGCACTGGGCAGCAAGGCAGCACAACAGCCCCAGAGCGACAGAGATGGACAGGAGCCCTGCCAGCCCCGCGCACCTCAGTGCAGTGTGTTCGGAGGGCTGCTGGGAGAGTATGGCTTCGTTTATCGACCACTGATAATCACAGTAACATTGAACCTCTCTGCAAAAGCATCTTACATGTGTTTTCCAGACATTTGTGCTGTTCATGGTAGAGTGATCCAGTGCCTTCCTGTCTTCCCAGCAGTCCCCAACTACCATGCAATAACCAGCAGAGCCTAAATATCCCTCCCACCCCTTAACAAATAGCTAGGAAATTCCTGTCTCAGCCCGGGAGGCTCTGAGCACGAATGACCCAACCGGGAGTGAGTAATCTGGCTGCAGGCTCACCCACAAAACGGAAACATTCTGTGCACTGGTGTGCTAGGCATCACGCTGGCTTTCCTTTTACAGTAACACGTAGGTCAAGGTGCAGGCTCCGGCACTGAGCTGGGTCAGGGGCTAGCGACAGGTTTCAGTGAGGGGACAGGTCTGCAGGAACCAATCACCCATATCTACCAGCGCTCAGCTGATCCTCTGCAACTGCAGGCACAGCCCATTATCCTGAGTGCACAATGTCATGCAGCAGCTTCTGGGCAGCAAAAATCCTACATACAGCTCCTCAGGGCTGCAAGTGCCTGGGGCATTCATTACCTCCAGGATGCAGCAGAGCAGCAGACACATGCCGGCAAAGCTAACTGGGACCAGTGAGGGAGCGCCGTGGCTGCTGGGCTGTGGGCAGGAGCCCCGGGCATCATCTGGGCACCCAGAGCACTACAGCTCCGCTGCTCCCAGCAGCACAGCACGGACCCACTCCTGGCCTCCCAGGTGCATTTCTGGGAGGTCCTTGCGCAGCCCAGCCCGTCCCCAGTACCCCAGGGCCCTGTCAGCCTACTGGGGCCATGCCAGGAGGTGGCAGCAGCATGTTGCCTTTAACAGCCGGACAGGCTGACTGCTCCAGCCCCGGCTCCTACCCGCGGCCAAATGACTCACGTATTTTTTTAGTATTTCTTTTCTGACGGTTTAGCAAGTCCCCTTGGCGTCTCTCCTGCCTCTCCCTTTGTCAGCAAAAGCTCTGACCCTTGTTTCGTGCTTCCATCACCCACGATCCTGAGTGGGACATTAAATCCAGACGCGCGGGCAGGGTCAGCGCCCCGCTGCCCTCTGGCTCGCCTTCCCGCCGGCCTGGCCCACACCACAGCCAGTCCGCACGAAAGAGGCCCATATTACTGGCTCCCCGTCCCTGTGGGCTAACATGCTGGGATTTGCTAACAGGAAGCCTGTTCTCATGCATTGCTGCAGCCTGAATCACTGCACTGCACCATCCAGAGAAGTAATCACCACTGACCCTCATTTGTTACCAATATACATCCACGTGTACTTTGGGAACAAACATGGGGTTCTTGAAGGACGTTTCTGGACCAGACCTATGGCAGCAACTCTTCCTGCTTGAACGAATGCAGCTTTTTCCCCTGTTTTGAGAAGATTCCACATTGGAGAAAGAACATGTGGCGGCTGCATGTGCAGTGAAGAGCCACGGGGACCACACCACCGTGCACACAGCCTCTCTCCACCACCACTGCAGGACTTGGTTATGGACGAGGCAAGGGTGCTATTTTGGTACTAAGACAAATTTTCCTAGATGCGGATACTGTAATAACCTTTAAAACATACTCCGACCGCCATTTATCATGGATTACGTGAAGCTTACGCTGCTTTGAGTCAGAGACCCCTGAAGAGGCTCCCTTCTTCCCCCCCTGCATCTTCCCCTCCCAGACATCCATCTGGACAAGCACTTGCAGACAGCCCCAGGATAAAAGCAGATGCCTCCAGAGCCTGCGCAGGGCACAGCTCTTTCAGCAAGTCCCTATTATGCTCCATGTGCTGCATGCATTTTTATTAACCTGTTTGCTGGACGTCTTCCTTCTTTAAGTGAAACTAATAATGCTCCGGTCTGTCTGTGTCAGAGAACCTTTTCATTTTATTTATTAATATAAATTAACGCCATTTAGCTAGGTAACACATAGATACATGTCTGTACATGAAAGCACACTGAATCATTAGCCAAGTATGAAAAATAAAGGAACCCGTATCAGCCTTTAAAATTAGCCTGAATGTGATGCAGGAAAAAGGTCAGACTCCATGAGAGTGCAACATGTGGAGTTATTTAAATAAAAATGTCAATATAGAAACACCAAAAATAAACAAACACTGCCAGAGCACAAACTCCTTTAAAGGCAGTGAAACTGAGACTCATGCACAAAAGCTGGAGTAAATAGAGATACCTCACGCAATGTGTTTCTGTCCAGAGAGAAACTCGAGTCAGCCAGCCCTATCATTAAACAATAAATCAGCCCTTACAAGAGTAAGGATTGTAAGTAAGGGAGCAGAACAACAACAAGCTGGAGAAAGCACATCCAAGAATTTATCTGAGGACATGGCAACAAAAACCACTCAGCAGAATGCAAGCAGGGGCACGTGAGGGATTTTCCCTGCACACCTACACTCCTATCCCGTATTAGATGCAGCACTGCCAGCTCACTTTCACTGAGTGAAAGCTCCTACCTTAAACTCAGATCAGGAACCTAGGCCACACCTACAGACCAGCAGACCTACTAGTAAATCCAAGGCTTAGGTAACTTCGTAGCAGCTTGTTCCGTAGTTTTGCATTGTGACAGTCACAGAAACCCACGAGGAAATTACATGTCTCTAAGGACATGGGATGAGAATGTGCAAGGCAAGGGTGAAGAGGGATGGGGGAAAAGCATGGGGTCACCTTTATCCAAGATCAAGCATCTCCTCTCCCTCGCACTCCAGTATATCAGAAGACATAGTACACAGCTTATGTCCAGGATCATCCTTTACTTTATAAAGACGGTACTTACAAAGAACCAGCCCTGTGTGCTGGAAGAAAGGTGAAAATTAGCAAAATATAAACTCCCGTGTGTCCATTTTAACCCAAAACAATTCAATACTCCCCTGCTTCCTTCCTCTTGCAGCTCAGATGTCGTGAAACCTTGTTAAGCTCATAAACTGCAGATACCCTTCAACAGAAGTGTAAAAGCAATTAAGGCCTTCTGAAAATAAAAGCAAAAGTAGAAGAGAGATGCGGTCCCTAAAGACAAGCAAAACTCAGGGCCTATTCATAAGCCAAGCTATAAAACTGTAAAAAAATTGCTGGAGATGAAAGCAAATGCAGGGAGCGTTTGAAGGAGCTGTAAGCTTATAGGAGAGAGAAGCAGACGGCAAAGGCAGCAAGCTATGAAGGCAACTGGATATAAGCGTTCCTGGGCAGTAAGCTAGTTATGAAAAAGCTTTACATTAAAAGCAAATACAGTATCCCCCACTGTTTAATTCTTCCTGTGTTCAGAGGATTTTTAAACACATTTTGTAAATAAAAACGTCTGTAGCTCATAAACTATTGACGCTAGCATAAATTCCTACTCCTAAAAGGGAAAAAAAAACAAACAGGAAAAGGAAACAAAAAACTAAAACCCCTCCCAGCTCAAAAAAACCCAGGTAACTGCTTGAGTTAAAGACTAACAGAAATATAACCTAGAGGCCATGCCCAGACTTAGCAGACACTGACTATGAGAAGATCCATTTAAGAAGCGTGCTGTGCTCATTTGGTAGAATTAAGGATAAGAAGAAATTCTTTGCATTCTCTTACATTAGGATATAATTTGCCATAGTATCATTTTAGAAAGCCTTTCAAGCTCTTTTTTTTTCAGAATAAAGTGTTGGGATTAGTTCAGTAATATTCTAAGTGGGCATCCCAAAGCATTTACCCTGATTATAATCTTATACTCATTGTTTCTGACATCCCTGAATACTATTGCACAATCTTTCCGTGATTATGAAACATGTTACTTCTTCATAAAACTCCATTAGACATAGAGTTGCTCATGTGATGGTGAAAATTCTGCAGAAGTTACTCTTGCCTACGCACTGCACTCTGAGGATAGCAATGACAGGCCAAGGAAATGTAAATAAGGCTATTTTTCTGAGAAATAAGTACTCACTTCAAAACAGTTCTATTGAGTCAGGCACTGAAATCTAAATCTAAAAGTTGGCTCAGCAGGCTTTCAGCAATGATAAAGCACTTGTAGCTCATCGGTGTGGGGCTGAACAATGCCTGAAAATCAAGACAATCTATGGGGTTGAGAAGAATGCTGGTGGTGGACACTCAAACTTGAAAGCGTTGACCTCATTACTCAATAGGACTAGTCAATGTTAAACTAGCACTTTTGAAATATAAAACACCATATTATAGCATGGTTTCTTTGCTTGAATTGGGAAACAGAAGCTTAGATGGACTATTATGTTACTGAGCACCCGCCAGCATGCAGCAACCCTCCCAGCATCCTCATGCCACAGCAAATGAGCGGCGGGTAACCATCCACCCTCCTCCACGCTCCCAAAGCTCACCCGAATAACCGAGTAACTCAGGACCCTGGGAACCAACATTATTAGGGGCAGCTCAGGGCAGCCTGTGCCCTGAAATACTAATCTCTCAGATAAACTTAAGATACATGACTGGTTTGAAACTATTCCCCCTTCCATTGGGGGAGATTGTCTTTTAAGTACTGCAGAAAGTAGAGCATGGGAATGGACAGCATGAAATAATCACTCTGTGTTTACTTTTCCAGTATCCTGTTTTAAACAGAGTTAGGAGAACAAATCTACACCATACATATACACATCTGTTTCTGTTCATGTATCCTTCGTATACAGTACAAAACAATTGCTTTAGATATGGTCTATTTCTGAGACAAGAGTAGCACATTTTCTAATAAATAGCTGTACTACAAACACACTATAAGACCACTGCATATTTTACTTCTGTCTTGCCAGGAGGCAGAATAAGTTGCTATTAACGACTACCTAAACTTGCAATAAGTCCATACACTTATGGGCTCAAGACTTACCTACACTGAGAATGCGCCCTGCTTCCTGCTATCAATACAACAAACATTAACACAGGCAAGACTTTCCCTTGGTGAACCCATGCTGGCTGTCTCGAATTACCTCTCTGTCCTCCATGTGCCTTAGCATAGCTTCTAGGAGGCTCTGTTCCATGATCTTCCCAGGCATAGAGATGAGGCTGACAGGTCGGTAGTTCTGAGGGTCCTCCTTTCTACCCTTCTTAAAAATGGCTGCAATGTTTCCCTTTTTCCAGTCACCGGGGACTTCGCTTGACTGCCGTGACTTTTCAAATATCATGGAGAGTGGCTTGGCAATTACATCAGCCAATTCCCTCAGGACTCCGGGATGAATCTCATCAGGTCCCATAGACTTATGTAGGTTCAGGTCACGAACCTGACCTTCTCTTACAATGGGAGGGACTTTGTAATCCCTGTCTTGCAGTCCATCCACTCAAAAGGTGTGGAAAGAGAGCTTGCCAATGAAGAGTAAGGCAAAAAAGTTGTTGAGCACCTCAGCCTTCTCCTCGTCCTTTGTTACCAGTTTGCCAGTCTTATTGATTGGCGGGATACACTTTCTTTGACCTTCCTTTTCTGGCTGACATACCTATATAAGCCCTTATTATCCTTCATGTCCCTTGCCAAGTTGCACCTTGGCCTTCCTGACCCCATCCCTACACAACCAGGCAGCATCCGTGTACTCTTTGCCAGGATACCTGTCCCTGCTTCCAATGCCTGTGCATTTCCTTCTTGCCCCTTAGTTTGACCAGCAGGTCTCGACTCATCCGTGCCAGTCTCTTGCCTTCCTTTCCTGATTTCTTACACCTGGGGGTCGACAGCTCTTGAGCTCTATGGAAAGTGTCCTTAAAGATCTGCCAGCTCTGTTCTGCTCCCTTGTCCTTGAGGGCAGTTTCCCCGGAGGTCCTATTGACTAACTCCCTGAACAGCTGGAATTTTGCTTTCCTAAAATTCAGGGTCCTGACTTTACTCTTCACCTGATCCATATCCCTCAGGACTGTGAACTCCACCAGTGCATGATCACTGCAGCCCAGGCTGCCTCCAATCTTGACATCACCAATTAGCTCACTTGCATTGGTGACCAACAGGTCCAGTAACGCATCCCCTCTGGTAGGGCTGTCTGTTACCTAGCTTAGGAAGTTAACCTCAACGCAGTCCGGGAGTCTCCTGGATTGCCAACAGCTCGCCATGCTACTCTTCCAGCAGAAGTCGGGGTGGTTGAAGTCCCCCAGCAGGACAAGAGCCTGCGAGCACGTTGCCTCCTGTAGCTAGGGTAAGAAGGCTTCATCAATAGGCTCCCCTTGATCGGGCGGCCTGTAGTAGACACCAACCACAAGGTTCCCTTTGTGGCCTCGGTCTCTAATTCTTACCCATAAGCTTTCACCCTGCTCATGGCTGTTCTTCAGAGACAGCTATTCACACTCTATCCATTTCTTGAAGTAGAGGGCAACCCCGCCACCCCTCCTTCCTTACCTGTCCCTTCTGAACAGCCTGTAGCCATTGATAGCTGCGCTCCAGTCATGGGGTTTGTCCCACCAAGTTTCAGTAATGGCAACTACGTCATAGCTTTCTAGCAGCACGGTGGCTTCCAGCTCCTCCTGTTTGTTGCCCATGCTGCATTCATTGGTGTAGAGGCACTTCAGCTGGGCTGTTGGCCATGTCACCTTCTTAGAGGAACACCCCTTAATTCCTTTGAGGTATTTCACTCGTGTTTTCCTGTTGGCTCCTATTACCTCAGGAGCCCCTGGCTCATCTCCATAAGACTTCAAGTGTCCTCTAGTGTACCCAGCACATCTCAGAGCAACAGGCTGAGGGCCCTCACTAGCACCCCATCCCTCTAACCTTGGCATGTCATCCCTGCAGTGTGTCATGGGCAAGCCTGATATTATCTCCCTCCCCCTTCAAGTCTAGTTTAAAGCTTTATGGTATATAAGCTCTGTGTGTTTAATTTCCAAGTAACCTTTAGCAGAGTATCTTACCTGAATATTTCAGAATAGCTGCTAGTAAAACATAAAGCTATTGAATAAATATTCACAAATTACCTCTTATAATCCTAAGGAGCATGACATTTGCTATTAAAAACACTGTTTTGTGTGACCACTGAGATTTAGAATTGCATTGCTTGTTACATAAACAACTTCCCAAATGTTGTGCTGTTGAATCTTCAATATTTTGTATTTTGACATCTAGGCTAGCAAAGTTAGAACATTACAACGTAGTACCTGAAACCCCTGTTATAACAAAGCCTTCTGACTCAAAATCATCAAGGAAGATTTCAAAATTAAAATATGAGATTTCTTTGAAATTGAGCTTCAGAGTTGATTCATTATCCTTTCTTGTGATATTTCTAATCTCTGATAACATAAGGCCAAAGGATTTGGTACCATTCAACTGCAAAAACTACCAGCTGAAACCTCGCTTTCATGACCACATTACATTGTGTGCACCACAGTTTGTCTGAGTCTGCAGACAGCATGATCTCCAGCATTTGTTCCATCTAGATTTTCAGTGTCATTTTGAAATGTAAGTAACATAGCCCAACATCACTGCCCTAAGATCTTTGTGTCTGCAGAGATCTGCTCAATTTATTCATGACAGTTGCCTTGCCTAGCACAGCTGCAATCACTAGGCATTTAAAGTTATTATCTTACTATTGATCATAGTAATCATTTGTACCACGGAAGCACTGAAGATATACCTACACTGTCACTGTAGTTCTGGATTTGAGCCTGCCTGTGTCTCAAGCTTCTTGATCATGCACACTGCTTAAGTGCTGGTTTGCACTGAACTGCGAATGGAAGGAGCCAGCCACCTCCTCACACGGGAAATTCAGACGTGAAGGCAATGCATACACTGAAACAAAATGCAGAGCAACAAATACATTAAAAACACAGATTAGGATTTCTGGTCAAGGGCCAGGATCTTGCGGGCTCTTATCCTAGACTCCACGCATAACATAAAACAGAACAACCCAGCAGAGAAGTGGCTTGTAATCTCATCTATGCTGATGAATGAGACTAAGCAGCAATAGAAATTACATAAACAACTTCCTTCTCTGCAGGTATTGCTGCACAAACACTAGATTAATGATGATGCCTCACTGGGCTCAGGCACATGCATACACAAACATACTTAGATGTACACAAACACTTCAACAGGCAGTTTCTCAGATGAAGCAATGTAGTTGCATACATGATACATATTTGCATAACTTCTGCTGAGGCTACACCAACTTGCAGCAGCAACAGGGCCACCTCTCCTTCAAAGTCTACATCCAAAGATACTCTGCTTGCACAAACTCCAAAGGAAGCAAACAGTGAATGCAAAATTTGAACTTTCCTTACCTGTGAATGTCCAACATACTGGAACAGCACACAGAAACAGTACAATACACTTTCCATTGCATATGTAATTTTGTTGTTCTCATTTCACTAGTGTTTCCCTGTTGGCTCCTATTACCTCAGGAGCCCAAGGTAACTTAAGCAACAAGGATGCTTAAGTTTTCTCACACAGGCCAATTTGGTGAAGACAGGCATATATACATAATGCATGGTAACTCTGAACACATCTTCATAAAAAGTCTAACAACCATTAGGGAGACAACAAGGGGGAGGATCAAAATGCCCATACAAGTAATTTAAGACTAGCTGGCAAGAAGCTCAGAACAAGCAAGACAGGAGTGTGTCGAGAAGGTTAGAAAGCATTAAGATAATTCTAAAGTTATTTTTGTATTTAGAAGTGGTATGCATGAGTGTACCTACCTACCACCAGGCAGCTTTCCAGCCACTCCTCCCCAAGCCTGTAGCGTTGCCTGGGGTTGTTGTGGCCCAAGTGCAGGACCCGGCACTTGGCCTTGTTGAACCTCATGCAGTTGGCCTCAGCCCATCGATTCAGCCTGTCCAGATCCTTCTGCAGAGCCTTCCTGCCCTCCAGCAGATCAACACTCCCACTCAGCTTGGTGTCGTCTGCAAACTTACTGAGGGAGCACTCGATCCCCTCATCCAGATCATTGATGAAGATATTAAACAGAACTGGCCCCAAAACTGAGCCCTGGAGAACCGGTCACCACTTGTGACCGGCGCCAACTGGATTTAACTCCATTCACCACAACCCTTTGGGCCTGGCCATCCAGCCAGTCTTTCACCCAGTGAAGAGCACGCCTGTCCAAGCCATGAGCAGCCAGTTTCTCCAGGAGAATGCTGTGCGAAACGGTGTCAAAGGCTTTACTGAAGTCCAGGTAAACAACATCCACAGCCTTTCCCTCATCCACTAAGCAGGTCAACCTGTCATAGGACATCAGGTTAGTCAAGCAGGACTTGCCTTTCCTAAACTCGTGCTGACTGGGCCTGATCACCTGGTCGTCCCGTATGTGCTGTGGGATGGCACTCAAGATGAACCACTCCATAATCTTCCCTGGCACCGAGGTCAGGCTGACAGGCCTGTAGTTCCCCACATCTTCCTTCCCGCCCTTCTTGTACATGGGCGTCACATTTGCTAACCTCCCGTCAACTGGGACCTCCCCGGTTAGCCAGGACTGCTGATAAAGGATTGAAAGTGGCTTGGTGAGCACCTCCCCCAGCTCCCTCAGTACCCTTGGGTGGATCCCATCAGGCCCCATAGACTTGTGTGTGTCCAAGTGGTGTAGCAGGTCGCCAACCATTTCCTCTTGGATTATGGGGGCTTCATTCTGCTCCCCGACTGTTTTCCAGCTCAGGGGGTTGGGTATCCCGAGAACAATTGGTCTTATTATTAAAGACTGAGGCAAAGAAGGCATTAAGTACCTCAGCCCTTTCCTCATCTTTTGTCACTATGTTTCCTCGCACATCCAATAAAGGATGGAGATTCTCCTTAGCCCTCCTTTTGTTGTTAATGTATTTATAGAAACTTTTTTTAATTGTCTTTTACTGCAGTAGCTCATTTCTAACTGAGCTTTGGCCCTTCTAATTTTCTCCCTGCATAACCTCCCACCATCTTTGTAGTCCTCCTGAGTTGCCTGCCCCTTTTTCCAAAGGTCATAAACTCTCCCTTTTTTCCAGAATTCCAGCCAAAGCTCTCTGTTCAGCCAGGGTGGTCTTCTTCCCTGGGCATAAGGGAAGAAGGCATTTCTGACCTTAAGGTCAGAAAGAAATTATTTGTATGATGCACAGAAGAATGACAACTCTGAAGATGCACCACTATCTTCTTGAAATTATGCCACAACCTGATGTCTATTAACATTGCAAAGACCCCCACACCTGAGAGATTAATTTTCTGCATTTTAAGGAGGGGTATAAATGGGCATTTTTCAAATCAGTGATGGTGAAATGAAATGAAATCTAGCAAAAGCACTCTCTAGGAATAATGACACCAGATGTTCTGTAAAAAAATGTACCAAAAATGTTAAAGTATTGTAGTGTCCTACCATTGCCACTTGACATTATAGAGGTGGAATAACTGCCCAAATACCCAATCTGGATCCCTCTCAAAATACGATCACATTTCTAAATGAATATGAAAATCTAAAATGTCTAAATGGTGTATTTAGGATAAATTGATAAAACTTTTCCATGTGCTCTCAGTTTTATTTTTTTCATGGTTCACAACATTGTTTTGAAAGACAAATTGTAAAAGGTCAGAAAGAGTACAACTCTGAATGCAAAACAAACCAAGTCCAAGAAGCTGGCATTCCAAAGCACGGAGAAAAGGCAGCCCTGATTTCTGAGAAGTACTGAGCCCACTTACTGCATTATTCTTTTTCAGAGAAAATAATGGGCAAGAAAATCAGAAGTGAGGAGAGAAAAGCAGAATAGCAAGAGAGAAGGAAATAAAACGGGATGGAAAAGCAGGTTGTTACTTACACTCCAGAAGCTAAGAGATGTTACAGGGTGATCCTATCCAAACCACCCAGCAAGAACCTCCACCTTCTAATGATCCTTTAAAGGTTGCATTATTTTTGGTTTTTACCTAACTCAATCATGCAACTGAGAGTATGCAGTTTTCATATGGCTGCTAAACAATTCCTAAACAGGCCCCAAAATATCTCTGTATCTGTTTATTTTTAGATCTTGTGATAACAAAACAAATACTGAGATTTAAGGGGAAAAAAACTGCTCTGACTGAGTCAGTGACTTCTGAGCCCTAGGAAACAGCAATGTAGCTGTGGGTGAGAAGTCCAGAAGCAAGTGAAGCAGCAGGAGCATTGACCCAACCAAAGCTGTGTCCCATGCTCATTTCAGAGCATAACTTATCTAAGTAAGCAAGAGCTTTTAAGAACAAACATACATACATTTTGGCTTATAGCACTGTGGTTGGGTAAATGATCCAACAAACTTGGGGGGGTGGAAATCAGTGTTGCTGTACAAGGAACATTTGCAGAAATTGTTTTCTTATCCTTTCTTGGAAACTAAACAAACATTGCTATAAGTAAAAGCAGCTTCCAAACTACAGATGAAAACACAAACTTTACCCTGACTTCCCCAACACAATGCAAGTAATAGCCAATACATCCAGGGTAAGGCTCAGCCTCCTCATTCATGCTGTACAATATATTTTCCATTTTCCCACTCCTCTTCCTGCAGAGAAAGGAAAGGCTTTCTACTCTTATTCACATTTGTCTCTCCTTTTTCTAACCCCATGACTCCTATATCTTTTTCACCCCTAAAGAAGTCTGTAGTTACGCACAAACAAGAGTGATGATGTTCAAGCCTTTAAATACTGTGAAAATAGTTTAAAGTCTTAAAATAACTATATGCTACACATGTCATACTGAACAGCCCCTTTTAACACATTTTACTTAGAGTTGGCGCTCCAGCTTTTTTTTAAAACTGTCATTTAACAGAGTAAACATTTCAGTATGAATTTTACAGTAATAGCCTTTTTCCTGCCAAAAAAAAATTAGTGTGATTGAGAGTTTCCTGCTTAATTGCTACTATATAAAATGCAAACTACAAGTCATTTTATGACTTATCCAAATCACAAAACAAATTACAAAAGTTATAGCCTTCATGCAGAAATCTCTAATCCTGAATCAGTTACCAGAGGATATCTGGGGATATTTTGTAGACGTAGTGTTTTTTCAATACTTCCCAGAAAAATAATTTCCTAAATATAAACTCAGTGCTTATTCCAACACAAGATGCTGTATTTAGTTGAATTTTTTTTTTTTGTTCAAAATATCAAAACCTCTACTGGGAAACACAGTTTTAAACTGGGAGAAATTAGAGGCAAAGACAAGAAGATAGCCTGCAGTCAACAGACTTTTAAAAGCAGCAACCAACCACGAGACAAAGGCAGCACAAAATGCAGAGGATGATTAAAAACACAAGAGAAAGGGAAGGAAGCAACAAAGCTAGCATAACCCTACCTTTTCCAAAATACAGGTAAGTCAACAGCATACACATAACAAATATCATCTCATTAAAGACAGAGGAAACTATGAGCCAAACCACTGATTCAAGAGTCAAGATGCAAAAAGACAATTACTGAAATCTCCCAAGGATCTGTGAAACAGGAGGAACACTATACATAAAATCAGATATAAAACAATCAAGGGAAATAAGAACAGGAAAGTAGTCCTACTTCATGTAACTTACGGAAAGATTTGGCAGATCCTGGCTCTGTTCAAGTCAGACCATGATCCCCTAGCAGAGCTCAGCCATGGGAATTGGTTGCCTGGGGGGAAATCAGCGAGATGCTTGCACTGCTGGATGCTCTGCAGTTTGTTTTAGCAGACTGATACGAGAATACTAAGAGGAAATAAGAAAAGCTACTTCTTTTGCCTCACTACTGACATAACTATCTTGTAAGAAAACAGAAACAAACAAAAAAAACCCCGCCCCACAGGGAAAGAGAACCCTGACCGGTATAAACACAGTGCAAAAAATTACTTCACAGCTGTTCAAAGGAAGGGGGTGTTTTCATCCGAATTAACTGAGATCAGCCAGGTTAGAACGTATGAATACATATGAGCAGCAGTGCCAAGATATATCTCACAGGGGAACTTTACAAAGGAAAGGTTTCTCTAGCTAATGAGATGTGGCCAGCGCAAACACGTCCAGTGTTATATAGGATTGTACTGCAACATTTTGTTGAAAAGGAGGTAAGAGAGTTGACTGGCTTTTGGGTTCATTCTTACTGTGTTCTGGCAAGTTCTCAGAAATAAGAAATTCCCTTGTTTTAACAGAATTTTTAAGGTATGGATTGAACAGTGCTTCTTCACTGAAATCTTCCAGCTGTAAAACGTCTTCATTACCACTTTCTTCATTTTTAATTGAAGACTGTAGGGATTCACAGAAATCATCTTCTAGCATTTCTATGGGTTGGATTCCCTTCGCTGGTTTCAAAACTGAATGAATTTGACTTCTGACCTCTTGATCAGTAATTATATAAGGCATGGATGGTGAAAAACATTTAGCAACTTCATTTTCTTCATTATACAGTATCTTTTTATCTCCATTAATCATGCCTTTTGTATTAATATCAGTACATTCAGAAACACTGTTTTCACAATTCATTAGTAGTGATCCTTCCTGGATTTCTTCAGGAAAACAATGTTCCAAAACACTTATGTCTTCAAAGTTTATGGTTTTAGCCTCAGATGTCACTCCCTTCAAAAACAAATTATTCTGTCAGTACAAAGAGTGAAGTTGGGAAGTTATAAAGGGATAGATAATAGTAGTAGGGATATAATAATAGTCTGTTTGACTCTAATTTTTAAAGTGCATTAATAATGAGTTCATGTGCATTTCAGCTGGGATGCAGTTATATGTGAATGAGTACTAAAAATGACAATGTTATTCTGTCATTTGATAAACACTTTCATATTAGGTTTTCTGTGCTTAATAAAATATGGAGTTTCAATGAAGGCTTGGAATCAGGCTTGGACTGTTTCCATCTTTTCCACTCTAACCAGCCATTTTTCAGACAAAAGTTTAAATCCCACTCTCCACAGATTACACTTCCTATGTAAACCTGATCAACTCCATCCAAATAAACATCAAAACTTTAATAAGGAATAAATATCCAACAATAAAAAAGATGGAAATGTTAGTACAATAATACACCAAATCTTATTATATGTTGCATTACATCTTTTGTGGAGAAGGGAGGAGATATCCAGATATGGGAATCTGACTCAGTAGATTCAGTAACTTGAGCAAATTTAATTGACTTTATTTAATAAACCATGTCCACCAATCACTTCATAACTTCAAAATATTATTTCTCATTATCATGTAAGAATTAAATTAATATACTTTATAAAGAAGCATATTTGCTATTAGTTTGAAATACAATTAAGAGCATTTTATAGCACTTAAACAGAAGAATGAAATTCAACAGGTTTTTTAATTTAGTCATAAAATTACTGTCAGAAGGACTTCTCTCCATTTGATCCCTTCTTGAATACATAAAATTTTTACCATAGATGCACCAAGAGGCCATTCCACTGCAATGCTCTCCGCAGGATTGGGTATATCAGGCCAGCAAACCTTTTTAAACCTGTCAATGAGAAAGAAATTTTAGTCAAATGATGAAAGAAATAAAATTATTAAAAATAAAATTAACAAATCTCCAGAAAGCCCAAATACTGCTAAAGTATCAAACTTTCACAAACGGAGTCTTTCCTATATTAACACAATCTTTTTTGTTAAAATTGTTTTCCCTCACATTAATGTCAACAAGTAAAAACCTTGTGTTACAGAGACACTGCAGAAAAATTACTAATGCACAAAAGTAAATATAGTAGATCAAATAATAGCATGCCAAAATAAGGCTTTATACAAAACCTGTTGTGATCCATGTTTCAGGGTGGTTCTTCAGTGAAAAGCCACCTGAGGTAAACTTTGCTCTAGGAAAGTATCCCTAGCACTACACCATACTAGAGCTACGCTGAGTTCTTATGTTAACAGCAGATAAATGATGCTAACTGACACTGTAGCTTATAACTGTCCAATGGAGCAGTAAACAAGAAACAGAATGAATCACTCGTTGATACTGGGTATATATGTAAGTGAATGAAAACCAGACCATACCTTGACTTTCCACATTGCAGTTTGATCTACACAAGAATATAAACACTTGACTACATCTCAAAGTATTCTCCAGAATCAAAACATAGTTTCTTACTATTGTAAAAATTCAGAATACACAACACAGATGAAGATGTAAAAGAGTTGGAAATTATACTTACTACTTCAGCTCTACTTATTACCTGATGCTTCGCATGACAACAATCTTGATTCTATCACCTTAGAACACCCTAAAATAGTTAAGATTTTTAACCTTCTAATTAAGCTTCAGCCAAACAACCTAGTCACTTTTCATGGTAAAGAAAAACACATTTTATAACCTTAAAAAATCCTCATAGTCATCTTTGGGATGTTATAGCATCCCCATGCTCTGAGGAAGCAATTTAAAATCTGGCAGGGGACATCTGTGACAGCAGATAAAAAGATTATGAATTGTATATAGATATGGATCCACACCCATGGATCAATCATCCAAATGCTTTCACATGATGTAATCTCAAGTTTCTTTATGACCTCTTTACAGCGCACGGGAAGTGTCACAAACTAACAAAAGTAATATTAATGTAGCTAAGATAAGCAAAAGGGTTATGTGAAATGTGTTCTAGTGGTGTGCTAGCAGATATATTAAGAGTGCCTGGGAAACTTTATTTTTGGAGTTATTAACTTTTCAGTAACTGACTTAAAGTATTCTCCCCTCACTTGATTGACCACGGAACTGCAAATGGTATGTAGTGTTTTGTATAAACTGATATAGGTGATACGTAAATCTGTTTCTCCTATTTCTTTTGTTCTGATTTACTGCACTTTCTAAAATTAATTTTTTTTTTTGGACTATAGCACATTAGCTGCATAACTAACCTGTACGCTTAGTTATTTGTTACTCCAATTGCTTATTTTCTTAATTTGACATTGGTTTGGAACCAAACAAAAGCATTTATAAGATATATAAAAATTTGCCTTTTACAAGTTAAAATTAACTGATTGCATTCAGTTTTAGAAAGTAGAAAATGTACTCACGTGTGCTTTTTCAAAATGCATGTTATCCAAAGGCCTAACAGAAACAACATGCTTAATCCAACGGGCAGAGCAATGAAAATAACATCTTCTTTATCTTTAGAGGGGGGGAAAAAAAACCCACAGGTGTTTATCATTTCTTTATATATTCCCTTAAGACAGCTAATTTTCAACATCCAATTAGCACAATTCTAAAGAGCTCTGTCAAAACGAGCCAAAATTACTCAGAATACTGTACAGTACTCATTGTACAACGTGTCAAAAGATGACTATTTTGAATCCAACAAGTCACAGTTACTGAGCCAGAAAAGCAGCTCATGATGAGACTTCTCAGGATATCTCAAGAACTGATGTATTGCATTTTAAAATTTCTTTTATTTAATAGAATCACACAATAATTCAGATTGGAGAGGACATCTGTAGGTCATCTTGTCCAACTTTGAAATTAGAATCAGGTTGCTTAGCATCATATCAAGCCAACCTTTGAAAGTCACCTAGGATGAAGAGTCTACCACCTCTCTGGGCACCTGTTATTTTAGAGTCACCTAAAACTACCATATACGGCCACTTCTGCCTGTTACTACAAAATAAATAGTAAATTCAATGCAGAAGATCGGTTTTCAATACACAAAAAATACATTTACTCTGACTGAAACAGTGCACAGATTTCTGAGCTAGCTTCCAAGTACCAGAGGTAGGTACTAACAGCAATAGAGACCAGACCTCAGCATAGTCTAACTTACCTTGCATTTGAGTAGCAAACTAGCAGATGAATTTACAGGCAAAAAAATAAGCTAGCTTTGAGTCCCATGACAAGTTTTAAGGATAGCTCATGCACTTTTTTATATTTCAGTTTGGCCACCACTATGACAATTTACATATGTATTGAAAACATTCTTCCAGAAGTACAAATGAGGAATTGCTGAACTGTCTGTAGCCATCATACCAACCTCCTTGGTAAAATCTGGCTAAAACAAACAGTAAGAAATAGGAAAAGGTATTTCCCATACACACGTTGGCCACAACCTGTGCACTCATTTATTAGTTAAGCTTACATAGCAGAAGAGATGCAATGCAATGCACAGCTATTCTAAACCTAGTATCTCGGATGGAAATGTGTCTGCTTTTTAATAAATTGTTAGGCACCCCATCCCACAATTGACAGCATACAAACTGTTGGTCCCACAAACATCCATAGTATTCCACAGCTTTATTGACACCAAAATAAAGATTTTGGGGTTTGACTTCTAATCTTGAGCTTTTAGTCTGTGAGATGATCAGTGAAATTGAGTTAAATTCAGCTAGCGTTGGTAACTCTTCTTGTTTTGTTTAACACTAATTTAAAAAATAAAAAAAAATAAATTAACAAATGCCTAAACAATAATGTCCTGTATTTCTTACTCCCAAACCTGTTTTTAAGATAGTAATAACTAACCTGGGATATTACTTACTCAATTTCAAAGTCTTGAAGGTTTTTGGCTCTCCACTGGTGCCACCAGCTTCATTGCTTGCCATGATATAGACAGTATATTGCGTATTAGCCTGTAAGGCCTTCAGTCTGTATTGCAGAACATCAGAGTTCACCGTTTCATCTTTTTCGGAGAAGATTTATGTCAATAAACACACAAAATAGTGTTATATCAGAGAACTGTACACTTATTTAGCATCTTTTACAATGATAGATCACAAAGTATTTTAAAGACAACTTGAAATACAAAGCGACCTTATCAGTCCTTTGAGAGAGAAAAGTTAAATTACCAAAGAATGTTTATCAACACTACTTAAAAATTCAGAGCAAAAAAAAAAAACCATTATGCATTTACTTTTAAAAATAAATACACATTTTGTTGCTAATATTAAAGATAGACAAATTATGATCTCCCATAGTTTATTTTATCATTGAAAACAGTGCTTTGAGAACTTTACTTCCTGGAACCTAGGCTCAGAAATTAAGAACTTAAAATAGTTTCTGCAGCTTGTGAAATTTAACTATATTTCTAGTACATGCAGTTAGACACTGATCATCCAAAAGGATGCAATCTATCAGCACTGGAATATCACCCCAATAAAGTTAGAGGAAAGCCAAACTCAACAGGAATTTTTTTCCAAGTTTCAAAATGCTTTTCTGAATACAACTCCACGTTTCCAATGGCTTCTCCATTACTGGAATTAGTATGATGTGCTTCACTTCTAAATTTTTTTAAGCAGGGCATATATCATAACATTCTACATTTACAAACAGTACTAAAAGCATGTTCATATTATGAAATTAAAGTGACTAATAAAACATTTTCTGGTGCATAAAGTTAAAGCCAAGTCATGTCATCATTCAGTTCAGTCAAGAAACACTCAAGGAAATAGATATGCTGCAATATGCCCTGAGATTAAAGAAACTGAGTTTCTCTTCAGTCAAGGAGAGTAAAGTGAAGGTCTAGAGTTAAAAGGCCATCAGTGAATCACCTTGGCACAAACAAGGTGTTGTGTTCTATTCTTATAAAAAAGAGGTGACATCAGAGAAGCCTCAAAAAACATCAGTACAGTAGGGTTTTGCCATTTAAATTTAACTCCATTGAGTTGCTATTTAAAATTCATTTTCCAAAGAAACTAATCTGAACCCCTAAAATGGGCACAGACTGCTTTATGTTAGAAGTAATATGGAGACATACAGCTCCATAACATGAAGCTGCATGTCTTGAGGATGACCCTGCACAAAGCAGTCAGCATTAACTTGCTCAGAAACCAACATGGCAGGAAAAATTGCATGTAGAGGACTGAATCGAACAGAAATAATCATCTTCCTCTTTCTAATTTAAAAATTACAAAGAATACTCTTGCCCTGTCTCTGAACTGGATATCCAGAAGCAACTGAAGACATCACAAAATTTGTAAGTTTGAGATCTTTTTAAAAAAAGATTATGTTAGATGTCTGCTAACAGTGATGTCTAAAACAAAGGAGGAAGAACAACCATTTCTGAAGCATTGAATGATCTAATAGCATTCTTCATAATCTATACAAGAACAAATTTAGGTCATCAAAGCACTTCTCAGATTCTGCTCAGATTTAGGCTAGAGAAGTTCTGAATAGATAGGATTATACTGACAACTTGTATGGATACTACTCCTGAGGTAAGAAATTAAGAATATGCTTAAAAAGTTATGCTATCAGCCTCCAGAGCAGAAAAGCAATACCAAGTACAGAAAATAAAACACATTTAAAGAAATTAATCTAAAAAATATGTCCAAAGAAACTATTTCTTGACAGCTTATTTTAGCTTCTTGGCTATCATTTACTATTTTGCTTTTATTAGGAAACTGACTGTAAAAACATTTCTACCAGAAAATTTCCACCATACTGTTCCAGAAGCTCAGTGCTTGGGAAAGGCATTGTTCCAAGGACATGCATGGAACTTATAATTCACTGAACCCTCACGAGGTTCAAATTCATGAATTTGCACAGGATTATGACTCTCCAGCATATTTTAGCTCCACTTTAGCTCCTCGACTTCTGTCATGACTTCTTCCTTTGGCTTCAGAGATGTGTCACAATGGAAGGGAGATTTGAAGATGGAGGGAGACTAGTACACATGTAAAAGGGGAAAACAGCAAGTATCTGACTAATAATACTCTCTAATTTGGCATAATCCTGCAAATTTGATTTTTTTACTGTTCATGGAGAACAATCTGCAAAAAGCCTCTTATGTATGAGTTTCCATCCTAGTCTGGAAAGGGAAGAGGAATGATAATGCTGCCTTACGTTGACTAAATTTATCACCTGGAGATCCATCAGATTTGCATCTGAGAAGCAGAAAGGATGATGTGGTCAACAGTCATGGCCGTACTACCATAGATAGTACAATACTAATAGCAAAAAAGATTAATTGAGAGCAAGCAGTGCTGTACAAAATAAGTTCAGAACAAAGAAACCGAGCAAGAATACACGTGTAGTATTAAAGCAGGTACTATTCACTAGAATACCCCACCATTTCAATTAAACCTAAAAAAATTTTTAATCTTTATTTAAGCCACATTTTAGTACCAGTATTTCCAGACATGTTTATAACATACAATAACAAAGTGTGCTAATAACGATGAAAATAACTATCTTCAGATTGTCATAACCCTGTTGAAAGCGTTGATGTTTAATGTATACTTACTCAATTCTTTTCCATCTTCAGGTTTATAAAATATTGTATAGTTACTGATAAATCCATTTCTTTTATCCTTTGAAATCTCCTTCCATTTTATTGTAACTTCATTTTTCCCCAGAATGTCTGTGTCAGCCACAGGTCCTTCTGATGGCTCTACACAAAAGCATTATAAATTAGAAAAAGTAGTAAAATAGTCTAACTACTGCAATGTTCTCCATTTGTGTTACTTCACACCTACCAGTTACATTAGGGGCAACAAATATACAAGTAAATTTGTCATCTTACTGCTCTGATATAGCCCCTAACTTTTCTCACCCTCTTTAATGTGTGATTTCTTCTGATAATACTTCCCCTCATCTGTTCTGGGGTTTGCACAGTTCTCAGTGTTACAGCATCCAAATACCTCAAGATCATTAAAAGGCTCTATCCCCACAAAATCAGAGAGAGATCAAGAGGTAAAACATCCTTACGCACTCATGAGGGAACTCAGGTGCAAGGTCACTGTGTATGCAGGACGTCTCTGGCTGACCTGAGATTCATCTGGGGTCTCCAGCACTCCCAGTCTTTTCCCATTACATTAGACAAAGTCTTTCTACTTTTACAATACAATCTCATGTTGTCGTGGTTTAATCCCAGNATTGCTCGTAACTTTGAAGCAAGAGTTCTCTGTGCTTCAATTTTAAAACAAATCTCTTCCTTCCCATTCTCTGACAACCTTTAGTACTGTCACAGCCCCCTATAAACAGGAGAGCACTTGAAACAAAGTTCTAATTGTGCTAGTAAGTATTACTCAAACATACAATACTCCATTACCTCCTCCTAGTAATTAATGCTGTTTAGTAGTGCATTTTACTATGTGTGTGTGCACACTTACGTAAACCTATATACACACACACAAATGGCCATTTTGACCCGAAATCTTAAAATTACCAGTAAACTACATTCTTATAGCTGGCTGTATAAATCACTGAATTCACTTAAACAAATAAAGAAACATTTCCCCCCTCCCTGACCAAAACACTATTTCATCCACAGTTTCTATCCAATCACAAATGTCATGGCTTCTTACCATTTTTTTTATGTGCAGGACTGCAAATATTTTGTTACATTATAAAATTTAACAAAAAGCTTTTCAAACCATCCATTTTATTCTCTGAGTAGAACTTCCTCATGTACAACTGATAAATGCAGTCAAGCATTAAAATCAATTTTAATTATATATCTAAATGAGCTGTAACATTTAAGAGAGAGCCAGTTTAAAAAACCGTTTCATGTTTGTGGCTGTACTCTTTCCAAGTGCTTTATATACAGTATGTAAACTTTACAACAAATGAGTGGATTCAAGCAGCAATGTAACTGTATCACAAGATACGAATTTTCTTCACTGAACAACTCAGTAGCTGATCTATGAACAGAAATCAGGAAGCCCAAATCCTGGGTTTTTTCAGCATCTACATCTCTCCTTCAGTAATGCCACTACCAAATCGCTCAGAGATAATACCCGCAGAGACAGATTACAACACACCTTTCACAACATTATTAGTTTAAAATACGTACTTCTCTCTTGAACATAAGTTTGTACGGAATATGGAGCTGCTATTTTATTTCCATAGAGAGGATACACTGAGATGTTATAGCATATAAATGGTTTAAAGTTTTCTGTAAGGGAAAAAAAGGAATATTTACATACAATTCTCTATGTGAGATTAATACAATGGAAGTAGAATAAATCACAGTGTAGTTCTAAATATACTGTTACAGACCTCTATTTTATTCAACTCTTTAGCAAGTGCAATATATATTTATTGGCTTGAATGCTCATTACTGCCCTCAACGCAATGAATTTTATTTAGTAGTATTCATAACAACACTTGGTTTCTGACTCATTTTTCACTAGAAATACTTTTAATGGGTAATTATACTTCAGCCTTATACAGCTTCTCTATACGAAGCCACTTACTCATCTTGTAACAATTTAAGGTTTTGGAGGAAGTTTTCATTTTCAAATAACCAATATAAAATGGAATATTCCAGGAATATTTTTAATTTCACATATCTTCAGGTTTACTGCTCTGCAGAAGAGAGTTTTGTCTTATGCATCAAACAGCTTAAAAGGCAAAATGGAGCCCCAGATTGATGTTCCAGTTATACCAACTGCAGATCTGCTTCTAACCAGCTTGACCAAAAGTACAACTGCACAAGTGAAATCTCTGCAGTAGAATGTTTCAAGACATAGTTCAATCTTCTGGAAATGAAGTTTTGAACTCTGAACAATCCAGCAGCCAAGTAACCAACAGGGTGCACCTCCTACTTACAAGCAACTCTCATCAACTCTGAGAAGACACAGCTGTGGCTTTGTATCCCTGTGGGATGAAACCAGTGTAAAGGCTTTCCTAGTGCATTACTCCTCAAGCTCTGCAGCTTGTTCAGCAAGAATAATGCCTATTGACGGATCCCTGTATTGTATCTGCTCTCTGCTGCTTTTTCAGTCCCTTACACCTATTGCAACCCAGCAAAAGGTACGATGGCCCACATGTCATCCTTAAAATAATTCCACTAAAGTGCCAGAATCAGGCATAACAGTAAGTCTGAATTTGCCTTGACATTTCTAATGTGATTTGTGCTTAGGGTAAACAAAGATCTCCTAATCATAGAATCACTAAGGTTGGAAAAGACCTCTAAGATCATCAAGTCCAACATAATAATAATGCTGAGGAGGAAAGTTGTTTTTTTATGTATTGAGAACAGTGATAAATAACGTTTATTGCTCACAGTAATTTGCTGAAATAATGCAATTTTCAGCATAAGACTGAAGACTCGCTCATCTCAGTTCGATGTGTAATAAACTGCTCTTGAATTTTACTTCAAGCAGATTTTTGTTTAATTTGTTTTACTGTAGCACAGAAACAGTATTTAAATCACTGTTGTCTGAGCCAGTAAGACAAATTTCATGGGCAAGCTAACTATATTCATCATTAACGAACCAAGTGTTCCTCACTTCAGAAAATGCAGGGTACTTGTCTTCTGAAAACTTTGGAAATTCTTTTTCCTTAATGTAGGATTCAGAAAGATCATTATATGAACAAGAACCACTTTCAAATTTGATAAATTTAATTTCACTAATGGAGAACCAAAGAACCAATAATCCAAAATTCACTTATCACATATATTACATATATTATATTAAACATTTTCACCATTATTCCTGTGTTTGTAGAAAAAAATCCAAATGTATAAAGAAAAGCAGATGCATTTCATTAGTTAAAGGTGATGTGCATGGCATATTCACATCGACATCTGCATTCACAGTTTTGCTTTTGCACGTATCTCTTGAACTCTGCACATTGTTTGGTTTTTCATTGAAACTACATACACATAGCCAAAACATTACTACTTAGAGAGACTATCTGTTAAAAAAAAGTCATCCTCCCAAACAAAAATGTGAGCAGATCCTCACCTATTTGTCAGTGCATTATAAGGCCACTGAAACCTCTTAGAAACACCTTAGGTCATAATACAAATGTAATTATGTGATACTTAACATGCCAGATTGACCAAAGACTCCACTTGTTTATTTTAAAGTAGAATTCTCCCTCAAAGCCTCTTTCAGGTTTCTGGCTTTCTCTCTAACACACATGAAGGCACATGATTTTTTCTCATCTTCAAATTCATTTTTTCATTAGATTTCTCTACTAAAATAGTGTACCTCTGTCATACGCCTCCCTGCTGGAAGATTCATGGCGTAAGATCAAGCCACAGAAGTGCTTAAACTTTAAATTTCTAGCCTAGTCTTATATGGGAGCAAACACCATCTTGCATGTTGTGTGAAAATTTGAGAGAGTTAAAATTGCTATTAAATTACATGCAAAGATTTCAGTAAAGCATGTAATAATACTGTTATTTTTTAAAATGGTCTGAGAAAAGCTGGATGAGTTCATCCTTGTTTGTTCCTCCTGATCTACCTATAAATAAATATATATATCTGTACATTGTTACAGTTGTAACTGATAAATGAACATACTTTTGTTAGTTCTCCAGTTTGTAGAATTTGATACATGTTGCCATGATCTAGCAAAAGGATCTGTCTCCAATTCCTCATACCACTCAACTACATATTCGGTTACTTCTGGTTCAGAGGCTATCCATTCCACAACCACTTCTTCATTTGTTGTAAAGCTCTTCACAGTTTCAATAATCTGAGAAGCTGAAAATTTAACAGGAAATGTCAGCAATTCTGTTTTCATAAAAACTGCAGCAAGAAAACAACTCAATTATAGCAGGCTGGGACTGCTTCTTTAGAAGAGTATGGGACTTAGTCAAGGTTAAAAAAAAAAGTTTAAAAAGTTACTTTATACCTTTAAAAAGTCACATGCACGTACTCAAAATACTTTAAAATGAAGCATATAAGAATTGGTACCATGAAAAGGGGCGGGGGGGATTGAGGAGACGATACTCAAGGAGATTTACACATATCAAATCAAAGACCAGTCTCTCTCTTAGGATCTGAATTTTACCGTTTGTAAAATTTTACAAACCAATTAACTACCAATTTTACACGTAGTGCAGATAAGCAAGTTTTGATTGAGATGACAAAGGCAATAGGAAAACAGTAAATCAAGTCAGCAAGGTCATGAATGACAGTGAAGCAAAGTGAACCATCAACCTGCAGAACAGAAGTGATGGAAGCCTGAGTGAAAACCCAAGCTGGCAAAGCAGAAGGAAAAAAACACCTGGTGAAGCAGAGGGAAGACAGATGTATGTAGGGGAAAAAAAGCCTATCACAGCATGGAAAAACCAGAAAAATATTTATTGTGGGATACAGAAGTGGACAGAGAGGTAGTCAGCAACCTCCAGGAGAAGATGACACCATGTCTACATATCCAGTTTTCTGATTAGGCTGGTGTTTGATTGCGAAATTCCAGGGGGACACTTGCACTTGTTTCAGGAATAACTGATGCAAGAGAAGTGATTCAAGTGTGTCAAATGCAACCTCTCTTCTGGATCATGGAGGCAGCAGGATGTTGCAATACAAGGCTCACAAAGATATCAGAATTAAACCTAAGAGCCAAAGAACGCAACTGTTGTGCTAAAGTAGACCAGCTTGCTGAGCCTGGTTGTGGATGGGATGGGGAACGCTTATGAAATGAGAAGAAACACAATGTTTTTCTCTCTGCTTCCACTGACGCATCTTAGGGACTTCCATTAAACACATCTTTGAACGATGTTGTTAAATGCACTGCAATAATGCCCTGTGGTAAACAATGTTATGACCTACTAGAGGGATGAGACAGAATTGAGTGGGACTCTATAAATTTATTTGGGAGGTCCAAGTTAAAAAAAAAAAAAACAAAAAACCCTCAAGAAAGTAACAAAATAGAAATTCTAATAAGACATCAGAAGCGCTGATATTTTAACAACTATATCTCAAAACAAAAACGCCAACAATAATCTGTAACAAAAACATTATATGTGATAGCAAAATGTGACAACCAGATAATATTGTTCTAGTAAAAAGTAATGGACTACTTCCTAGTCCAGCTTTGTACATAATACAGTTCTATATATATAGCTCTATGACAAAAGTTCTTTGCACAATTTTGCTTCCACTATAACAGAACTTAAAGAGATGTCAGGAAGATCATTTTTTTGTTAATGAGAAAAATGTATCACGATATTGAGAAATCTTACTTTTTTCATCAGTGGATGGAATCCTCAAAATAGCTTCAGGAGAATTTCCAGCAGAGTTATAGGCAGTAATAGATATTAAATACGCCTCTTCATTTAAATATAAAATAATTTTCTTATCGGTAGAGATGTTTGTGATTTTAAGTGCAGCATTGTTTTCTGGAAAATACTGTATTTTGTAGCCTAGAATTCTCCCAGAAGGTGGAAAGCTGTTTAATGGCTATTAAAAAATATGCAGTAGTAAGTGTTTCACAGTGTTATTTGTATAATCAAAAGTACATACTGTATTAAAGAGTCTAGATCAAATTACAAAATTATTATACTATATTTAGAAAAGCAAGGTACTTTCTTCAGTCCCATCTTCAGGACAGTCAGCTGCAACAATTTCATTGAAGAAAAGGTTCAAAAAAAGTCAAATACTGAGATTTGAAATGCAAAGAGCCTCTGGTCACCCTATTAGAAGATTAAAGATTAAAGATTAAAGTTAATTTAAACACAGTTTTGGTAAGCTCTGTTATTTAAGAGCAGTTGTAAGGACTTTCAATTGTGTGAACACAATTAAACCCTTCTTTTCTGCAGAGATTACAAAACTCTATTCATCTACTGTTCAGTAAACAAAAGCCTTTCCAATTCTGCTTTACTTCACTGAGTTTTTTTCTGATGACAGCAAAAACCCCTTTAGGCAGTTATCTGTCCTAAAACACTACAATACTTCAAAGCAACATGAGCTGCAGCATACCAATATGATTATCAATTCACAACAAGAGTATATACCTTCCACATAAGATATACAGATCTACTTCCAGCTGAATGTGAAGACTCAATCACCCTCCACAAATCCACTTTTTCTGAAGGAGCTATTTAAAAACATAAAAATATCTTGAAATTTGTTGTTATATTAAAAAGATGGTGTAATATGGTAAAAACAATCAAAAGGTTTCGAAAATACAGTCTGAGAGTAACTTATTAAAAAGTTTTATCTCATGTAATGTTATGCCTTTTTTCCCTAATTAGTAGGGCTTCTCTCTTTCCATAGGTTTCCTTCCACTTTCTTTTATTAGTTCAGTTCTAGAGATTTTCTAGTCTTGTTTTATAACTGCAAATTTAATTTCTCTACTTATAATTCATTTTATTGAACATACTTGCTACACTACATTTCTGTTACTATCCTACTTACCAACGTTCAGTCTCCAAGTATACTCTTAATTTTTCCTCTCTTCACTATCTATGACCCATTTTCTTCCTTAGCCCTATGTTTTCTGCGTCACCTTTCAAATCTCCTCCACTCCTTGCTCTTGTCTTTCAGTTTTCCCTCTTCTATATTTAAACAAAATACATGTTCTGTTCAAACAACAGAATTCTAAATTCAATAGACTGATAATATGCTGAAAATATGGTTTTCCATTATTAAATCCTAATGCCCCAAAGTATAAAGAAAAACTTACTAGTTAGCCTACCTTTCTCTTCTGTGCTTACTGTTTTCCTTCTACTCCATTCACTCCAGAATATTGACACAACACTGATACACCGAATGGCAACTGAATATTCTGTGGAGTCCCACAGACCTGTGAGATTACACGATCCTATTTTCTCTGCAGAATTCAGTGGGACAGTGACAAATTCCTGAAAGCAGATACATGAACAAAAATTATTTGCTATAAAATTGCATGCAGATATATGACTTAGTTTTTTAAAAAACACAAAGGATGCAGTTTTCATGTTTCCCACCTCACTCCTCTGAAACTCAAAGTTACTTGTTTCGTATTTCATTTTTCTGTATAGCATCTTCATTCTTCCTGTAGACCTCCAGGGTTTGAAAAGCGTGAGCCAAAACTACATCTGTACTGACCAACCTATGTCTTGAACTGTGTGCAGTTCACACGCAATTCTAGAGCAGCTGTGCTGGCACGGGAGGTGCTGGATGACTGCAGTTCCCACTGGTGGGAAGCAACTGGGTACTGCTAAAGCCAGTATCACCATAATGTCCTGGATACAGCTCCACCTCACAGCAGAAGCATCCCTGGAGAAGCAGTGATCACCTGCAGCTTGTAAGCCAGCTAGGTACTTGTTTCCTTTCTTGTTTTTCTTTTCTGAGTTATAGGGTCTTCTAGCTCTTAGCCATGTAACAGTGTGGTTGTAGGCCATCCCAAAGATTATCAGCATATGATTAAAATGAAAAGATCAATAAAAACATAGAAAATTCTGGTACCAAGAGAAAAAAAAGAAGAAGATGGAGCCTTAAAGTGATGAAGAAAGATGAGAGCATGTGAAATAACTGACATGCAATCATCTTCTTGGAAAAGTAATGACAAAGTAAATAATTTCCTCGTCTTAAAAGGAGCCTCACATCTCACTGATGGAAGTCAGAGCTAGATTGTTGTTCCAAAACAAAAGGTGAAAGAAGATATGAAAACTAGGAATTGGAGTTGATGCATCAACTCAACTGGACTGACAACGGGAAGCAGAAGAAAACAACAGGAACTACAGGAACACTTAAGTGTTTGTGTACAGAAGGATTGAAATAATCACTACACCAACATCAATATCTCCTCTTCCAAATTGCAAAAATTAGTCAATAATTAACAACTCTCCTCCTCTCAAATTTCAGATAACCGAATCAGAAAGACACTAAAATAAACGTTCAAGCCAGCTAAATTCTAACAAGGTCAGCAAAGGTAAGTTTTAGAACAAGGAGATTCCCTCTTGGAAGCCAAATTGAAGTAGAAATGTCACGTAGATTTAGAACAACTGAGCCAAAAATCTGTGAACAAATTCTTGTCTTCCACTAGTTGAACCTTCCAATGAAAAGTGAATCAAACTATAACAATAAAAAAATGCAGACATCCACTCCTTTGAACACCATAATGGAAAGTGCACTGCCTAATAAACTGAAAATTTTAGTCCATTCTGATCTCAAGAAATTCATTGTCAAAAATAGAAAACTGCTTCTATGAGAATGAATTCAGGGATCTACAAACCACTACTAGGTGACAGACTCTTTAGCCAGCTGGCAATAAAAAGGGCTTCAAAACTATTATTAACCTCCTGCAGAACCAGACATAGAATTGCAGACACCCCAGACTAGCTTTTAGTTACTTGTCAAAAGGCTGTTAACAATATTTAATTACAATTAGAAACTTAGTATATGCAAGCAGAAAAATAGCTCATCTGTTTTTCACTCAAAAAACAGTTCACAGCAAACTATTTGGATTGTTTTGGTAAGAAGGCTTAAAAGGTCAAGAAAATATCTGTCATTTGCTCAAACAATTTTTTTTTTTGCATGTATGTGCTGACGGATGGAAAAACAGCTCTTATATCTAACTGATGGTTTGAGGCTGTCTTTGTTGGCCATTGCCATTGGACTGGCCACAGACAAAACTATGAATCATGCCTGTCTAAGATCCTACAGAACTAAACTCACTGGATTTTTTTCTTTACTGATCATGGCTACTATTTTTTGTCTAGAATGTCTGTGGAAAAATGCAGGTAAGTTCTGAGGAAGAAAACGGATGTAGACTGTATTTGATAGTGAAAAAGTAGACAGATGATTTCTTACGCAGGTGCTGACAAATAGATACAATACACAATAATGCTGTAACTTCGCAAAAATGTGAATATTTTCAACATTTGGGAAGGATCTCATACGTGCTTAAGCATCATAAGGACACCAGTGTCTTGACTCCAACGGGATAAACATCTTGAACGGGTCTTTTAAATAAATATTAATTGTTTCTAATATCCTGGGTGGACCTGAGCCATCCTGTCCATCAGATCATCCCAAATACTATATCCTGAATACAACAACTAATATGTCATATCTATAGTAAAGATGCTTGCCATGAGAATGTGAGGAGGGTGCTAATTAGAAACATCTTTAACCTCAGGAACTTTTTTAAAGCTCTGAGGACTACTATTAGTTACCCTGATGAATTCTTCTCTCCCAGAATTACACATTTAAAGTATAAAATAGTAGGGTCAAGGCAGAGATCTCAGCTTAATCAACTTAAAAAAACAAGCCAAGAACCTGGCCCATTCTTAAATTTGGAAGAGGAAACAGTAAGACTGCAAAAGCTTCCATACCGAGGATCATTGGAATAGACCATCTGAAAGAAGCAAATGACTAAATACTGTTTTTTCTATAACAGTTCCATTTAAGTGTCAGAAAGACAAACTCAGAAAAATAACTTCCCTTATTTTCCATCTTCCAAAATTTATACTAATTCACTAGAAAATGAATGTATTATTAGTCCATCTTAATCTGACTCAACTATTGTGTTTGGGAGTAAATGCTGTTTTCATCACCAGAATGTGACAGGAAAATAAAATATTTTGACTGACTGTGTGTGTAATCCCTTAGCCTAAGGTCATCCCTTAGCCTTTCACAGAAAGATATTCCAAAGTATGATAGGTACCAAAACAGACATTGGCCAAAATGAGGAGAACAATTAATCCTTGACAACAGAACTGATAGAGAGAACTAACACTTAAGGGTTAATAGCAGAGCCATTGTCTAGCCTAAGCAGAAGTAGACACTAGAAATCACTCCTTACTGTGGTACATCCTCCCACTTGATAAGAGCAGATAGACCTTGAGCTGGCTCATTAAGCCTCCTATGTAACAGCTGTGACGAGATAAGTGTCCTATGTAAATCACTAACAATGAACAACTGTGAAAGGATAAGTGTCAAAGGACAAGATAACCTGATGCCTCGTTACATTCCAAGAGTCGAGGAACTGATGAGTTAATCAAATGACCATATATAGACAAAGGAAGCCCAGAGTTAACTAATGAACACAGTGAAGAAGACTATGGACGGCCACCTGAGAAGGAAAAGACCCTAACCCTAATTTTACTGTGCATGCTTGGACTATGTAAATGACTTCCAGGAACTCATTACCATAAGACTGCCTTTTCTAAGGAATGTAATGAATATGTATCTCTTGACTGCATATAACCTCTGTAAGTTAAGTACCCCAGCGTGCACGATTTTGGTGGGGCAACCCCCCATGCTGCCCAGCACTGAATAAACATACCTACTTTATAACCTTCTAGGTTGTAAAGTCTGTTTTCCACAGTCAGAACAATGATCTTAAGACCACACATATTTAATTATGCTCCACTAAAACAACAAGGTGTTAATCATTATTTCCAACTACATGTTGCCTTTTTTCTATTTAGCCTTCTATAATATTAAGAAATTAGTCACAAAGAAGCTAACATTCAGAAGAAAATTTACATAGCTTACCAAAGAGTTTGAAAACAAGTTTCTGTATTGAACCTCACAAATTAAATCTTGTGAAGGGATAATCTTCTCAGGCATTTTCCAGGTTACTGTAAGCAACTGTCTTATACCAGTGATTTTGGTAACTGAGAGTATTTCAGGAGGTTCAAATTTCTCTAGAATGGAGAAACAACAACATTAACAGGGGAAAATGCTTCTATGAAAATTCAGAATTTCTCCATCTATGTTTGTTCCAAGAAGTTTAATTATTATCCTAATAATGTACCTTCTATCAGAGTATTCACATGATGGTCTATTTTAAGGACATAACCCTACGTATGGGAAGTTATCTATAAGAGAGATTGCACATATAACTGATTCAATGCTGACAAACATGCTCTCAAACAGATGTGCAGATTTCTTTCATCTGTATCAGCACTGCAGAATACTACTCAGGGACAACAGCAGGAAAAGAAACAAAGCAGAGCTTGGATGCCAAAGTGAAGTATGGACTGCAGATCAGGGAAGAATTCAGCTGAAAAGGATTTGAAGGGAAGAGAAGTGTGAAGGAGACGATGGGAAAAGAATAGATGAGCACTGAGAAAAGAGATGGCTGGTACAGAGGATGTAGAAAGTAATGAGGAGCCACGGCAGGTCTGAACACAGCGAGTAAAGGAGCGTATGGCTGGAGCTGACAGAGTGCTGCAGCAAAAATACTGTTAAAAGGGTTGTTGATTAACTACACCAAAATGAAGAGAGAAGAGGTAGACAAAATATTATTATTGCTCCTGGGAATCACAGAACAGGTGCTTTTTTAACATTTCTAACCAGAAAGTAGAACAGCAGAGTAACTGATGGGCGGACCTGGAGAAATAATATCACTATTCATTTACAGCAGATATTGCACTGACATCTAGTACCACTCAAAAATACAAAAGTTCAGCCCAAGTACCACTTAGTTTGACAAAAAGTTTTAGTATATGGCCTTTACTTGCTAATAATTGAAAACTTAGTAATTGATAATGGATACATCAGACATTAGCTTAAAAAAATATTGTTGTAGTTGGACGTTTTATAATCTGAATACAGCACACTATCATTTTTCACCACCCCTCAGTAAGACCAAGAAATTGCTGAAAATTGCTGCTGTGCCACCAACCAGTTTGAAGAATTTTACATGGAAAGACCATCAATTAAAGCATAATAAGAGACTTGCTTCAACTAAATTGGAAGCATCCAAATTTTGATGAAAAAAAATGGGGAAAGATGAAACATTTTACTAAACCCTAAATATAATTTTAGAGAGTTCATAATTTTAGCTAACAATTAAAATTAGATAGCACTTCAAAACTGAAACCACTTCAAAATCAAATGAAACCCAAATAATAGTTTCAAAACTATTATATTGAAAAATTATTTTTTCATTATTTCCTTCTATGTAAACAAACTTTGATTACACAATTTGTTTCAGAGTTCTCTAACGCGTATGCCATAGGGAGAGAAAAAGAATTGGCGAGGGTGCAGTCAGTTCCACATACATTGCTTTATCTTTATTTAACTCTTTTTTTTAATTACCTATTTTTTCCATAGGTATAGGAACACAATCTGATAAGACTTCACCCAAAACATTTTCAGCTTTCACCTGAAAACAAAAAGAACTACTATATGGAGTATCTGGATAATAAAATGAACATGACTCCGTTTTGCTTTGGCAGGAGCCCATTGTATTTGGAAGTGTCACCCTTCCTTTTGTCATCCTGAAAAACAAAAGAGAAAAATAAAAGGAGTTAGAAATTAGAGGATTTTCTTAGAATAACTCAAAATTACTGTTGGGTTACTATTTGATTATTATTTATATGTTTTTGAGGTTGTGGGACAATTTTACCAGTGAACATGTCCTTAGATGATGTTTGTGCAAACAAATACTCTTTCCTAATTGCACTGCTTCTGCAAATGCATATAAATAGCCTGCACAAACTCAATTCTTTTTAATTGCAATTAGTAAGATAACTTTCCAGGAGCAGTAACGAAGCGTAAAAATGCTTTAATAGGGGAACCACATGCTATTATTATTTTAGATTAAAATCTCAAAGAGAAGTGAAATCACGTAACTCCACACGAGATCTCCTTTAAAAATACAGATAGATAGATATAGCTAGTAACACATGCCACATGGAACTAATTGATAACAAGCTTTTATTCATCTTTTAAATACAGAAAAAAGAAAAGCCAAACTGTATCACTGCCAAGCTACTACAAAGTAAGAGAAATTTAACAGACTTTCTTGAAAGAACACACTGATAATATGCTGTCTTTACAGCATATACTTTCATAATAAGTAGTATGGGATGTAAAACAAACAAAATTTGTTTCATTTTACTCACCCACAGAGAAACTCTTCAACAAATAAAAACTCATATATGGGGCCTGTGTTAAATATTTCATATTATGCAATAAGCAAGCAGATCTTTCTTGTAACTCAAAAAATGAATATTTTTAAGCTAGTGTAAGCCTGCACTGCTGTGAAAAGAAGCAGTCCTACCTTCCCTAACATGCATAGCTGTTTGTTTCCATCCACAGCTCTCTGCCATTTATACCAGTGCTTTTGTAATCATGGTAAATTCAGCTGGTGAGTTATCTGGATTAAAACTAATGGTTAGATTTTGCTGGAAATAGTTCTGTGATCCAATTCACTGTGTGGTTAAAGAAGAATTTGTGCTCGTACAGGAAGGAACAATACTGAAACTTATTTTCAATAGCTGTTCTAGTTTATGGTTTCACAAACTCAGCTAAGTTATAAAATGTAGAAACACGAGAAGGAGTAAGAAAGTTCCACCTACTGAAGGTAGAAGGCGAAAATAGAGATAAAACTAAAGATGTTTTTCTGCCCTACCATTTAAGTAAAAAAGATACCATACACTAGCATAACTTACAATAAGAAAATGTCTCCTTTGAAAGGAGTCTGAACTCCTTCCAGTTCTCAAGAATAATTTTAGACATTTTAGAAAACTCATCATCAAACCATATTACCTGGAGTCTTGATTAGGCAGAAGAGCAGCACTATTGTGAAGAACAGATTGACAAGTATATTTGGGACAAAATCTGTGCTATGACCTTCAAAATTGTATCTGAGATCTGTCTTGGAACAACACTGATTTCACCATTTTCACAGTCACTTATGAAAAAGTAAACTCCTAAACAATGTTTAAAATTTAACGGAATTTGAAGGAAGCGAGTGTTTATGCTTTTATAATGGGGTCACAAAAACACTAAAAAGCATGACACTACATAATTTGTAAATACAAATCCCCAGATGCAAGCAATTCAAAAAAGACAACTAGCTGGATTCTTTCACTGAAACCTTATGACTCCAAAGGTCCCTAGGTTAAACCCTACTGGTGTCAAGCAGAATAACAGGGGCTTTAACAGGTTTGACTGGGAGTTGTTTAAAGTAGAGGAGGAAGCAATCTTTTTCACCCATCCAAAACAAGGATAGATAGTTACACAGAAAGTTGCTGGGTAACACTCCCACGAAGTGCCTCCATTCTCCATTTGTACCTAGGTTCACTCAGCTTTTGATCTAATTAGTAATGTTACTTCAAGGAAACAAGAGAATAACGATTCTGATGTAAACATCTGTCTACTGAATATTGGGTTGAGAATGCTTATTTCCTTTATACAGCGTACTAAAAAGGTATCAGATTGTAACTTTTTTCAACTATTACCAGCCCCAAATTAATTGAATTTACTGAGGAAATGCCACGACTCTGAACTCCACGATGTTTCCAAGTTTTCTTTAGACAGAAGTCAGGATACGAGGGGAAGGGAGCTGGTGATCTCACCCCAGCAACCCAGTTCTCAATACATCCTGTACTTACAGTTTTCGGTAAAGAGTATACTTTGTCATAAGATTTGTTTCTCTTCCTGAAGTCCAGGTGCAGGTAAGTTTAGTATCAAAGCAATAAATGCAGGAAATATTTCCTGGTGTGTCCGGTGGAACTATAATGACAAAGGTTTAAAAAAAAAAAGTCCATAAAAATAAGTAATTTTAATGTACAACTGATTTTGTTGGTCAAAAAGCAGATTATGGCAAACTTCACTAAGTGTCTTGCATAGCACTTCATTTTATAATTTCTTACTGCCCTCAAAACTCTTCACAAAACCAAAATCAAAACCACTCTCTTCCGCTGGGGAGACAGGGAGGTTTTATCCAACTACTTCTTAGAAGTACTCAACTAAGTGGGCCTGAAGGTATTTTTACCTTCACTACCTTTTTACCTCATTACCTATCTTATATCAAACCACTACATACATTGTCCTGAACCTCTAAGTATACCCCCTGCAACACGCCTATAGCTCAAGGCCAGTCCACAGAGTAAGAGGAAAACAAAGAAACAGCACAAAAGATCAGGAAAAGGCATTGTCTGAAAGATAAAAACTCCTCTTGGTTCCTTCCCAGAATGTCTAACCCCTAATCTAAGGAGCGTGCATGACCTCAGAATGCAGAAGATAACTTCCTGGGAAACATACCTATGTGACCTTGAAGAGATCACTAATTCTGGCCTCTCTTTATCTTACAAGCAAGATAGCGCAAACAGTCCTCTGCAATCTCTATAGTCTGGAGTCATCCATAAAAATGTAACACCCTCAAAGACTTTTTTATTAAAGGCAGACTTCTTCACTTGATAGAAGAAACTGGAGTTTAAAGGAAGAGAACAGTGCCCAGTGAAATAAACTCTCTCCAAAATAGTACTTTTCTGTCCCACCTAATATAACACTCAAAAGCTCTTTGTTTTACTGACAAGCTTATGGCACACTAAACTTTACAGACAGACAATATCTTCTGCTGGTTTTTAATCCACAGATGTATTTTTCTGCATTTATTGCTTCTTTACTAGAATGGGACCCCCAGGCATAGGTTAGTATAATCTGGGCTTAATCTGTTCAATAAATTAGAGAATTTGCATACATATTTATCCTGTTACCTTCTCCATAAGAGATTGTAATTATAATTTCTTTGGAACAGATGATTAGAAAGCTGAAGTTGGCTAGGCTAGACAAAAGACATAACCAAAGGGACAGACCAAGTACCCTCTGAATTTAACAGAAAACCTCCACTCACTTCACCTGGCCAAAAGTCAGTGTCAGAGAGGTTACGAACCAGTGTCAGTAAGGAATCCCTGCAATTTCATGCGTTACTTCAGAAAAAAAGGAGATACTTGAATACAGGTGACTTACAAAGCCACAGCTTAAAAAAAAAAAAAAAAAGTTGCTTTAAAAGTAAAATTTACAGTAAGTTAAAATTCATTTCTTTGCATTTCTACTTACAGCCAGATTTAATTTCAGTGTGAACCAAAAGTTGTTCCTTGCCCAAGTACTTAGTGAAACACTTCACATGAGCTTTGCTGTAAGTGAAATTACGGATGGTTATACTAGATACAGTCTCGTTCACAATGTTATAGTTTTCCTGAGCAATCAATTCATGATTCAATTTCCAGATGATGTGGCTTGCATTTCTGTGAGGTGTGTAACGTTTTCCAAGAATACAAAATAGTTTCAGGGTGGATCCTCTTTCAATTTCAGGAGATGAAGGAAAAATGTCAGCATCTCTGATAGAGTTTTCATCTAAAAACAAAATCAAAGGTATCACATAACCTAATTTCTTTTAAAATACCAGTTGGAAAAATGATAACTTATTTTGTTGTCTACAGATCATTTAATTAGATTTTTTTCATATGGAGTTCAAATAAAATGCTCGAATCAGATATTGCTGTTCGGAAATTCAGTTCACATTAATTACTATATTACCATAGGTATCATATAAGAGTAATGTTTCTATACCTTCCCCGAAATAATGGAGAAATTTCAACTCAAGTGTTTTTTAATAGCTGAAAATGAAGAGACTCATGTCGTTTAAATCTGTTTTTGATAAACATTCCTATATGTAAAAGGTATGCATACAATTTAGTTGTTATCATCACTAATTACTATATCAGAAAATACATCAAACTCCTAAGTTTAAAATTTACAACTGAGCTGCAATATATTTCAAAATCTCATTAGTACTTTTATCCCTCATAGAATTTATACTCCCAGATACAGTGTAGGAATGGTATACAAAATGTATGTAAAAGGAAAACACAGAAGCAGGCTGAACAAATGAATTCAGCAACAAAGTTTCCAAACAGTGCAGGAATCACCCCTTAAGAGTCCTGCAAGGAGTTAACTGTTATTTTTTTGCAGCTATTTATTTCTTGAAGCCAAATTTCATAAATAAATCTGTTAAATAAAACCAAAAACCCCCAACTTTTACAGGTAGAATTTCTTTGCTAGAATGTAGGAATGAAAGTGAATCAAATATTAGACTTTCTTCCCTGTTTTCTTGTAATTCTTTCCTTTTTTGGGCGTATTAACTGTTAATTGCTTTCTGTGTTTCTCTTCGTGCCCTTTTTGTTTCAAAGTAATTTGTTTATGTTTCCGAAGTTATGTTAAAGTCATACTAATGGCTATTTTACACTCTACTGCACAAATTTTACTATCAGTTGTAAGCAATTACCTGCACTGTTTCATATATTGTTCAAGCTTCTACAAACATATGCACTCCTCTTCCATGTAATCCCCAAGTAATTCAAGACACAAATACCATTATGTAATAAATTACTGTTGTGTGTTAAGTTGTATGCAATAAATTGGAGGTGAACTTTCAATTATTGTCACAAAGTCATTATTTCAATCTGTCCTTGTGATTTCCTATTCTAACCTATACTACATAACTTAATCAATTTACAGTGGTACTGTTGACACAAGAAGCATTTTAAATCCTCAGCCACTCATTCACTGCTGTTATCGCCTTTGCATGCCAAGAAGAAGTGCCTGTGCAGTGAACGAAAAGGAAACTGATACAGACAACAAATCAAAGCCTGGCAAAAAATAACATCATTCTCCATCCAGATCAGATTCCTCACCGCTTCACAACTAGCCACACAAACATGCACTCCAGCAGAAGAAGAGGGACATGACAGGCAGAGGGAGTGCGGAATCACCTGCTCTTCCAACTTCAGGAGTTACCTGTGCCGGCTTAAACAGACTGTGGAACTCCCACATTAAAAAAAAAAAAAANCCAAATAAAAAAAAAAAAAAAAAAAAACCAAACAAAAAAAAACCAACAATAGTCACACATTGTTAGGTGACTTTTAAAATTAGGAATGAGAACATTAGTAGTCATTGCATTAATCTCTGAATAGGTAATATTTGACTTAAAACAGCCCCAAACCAGCAGACATTAACTGCACTTTAAGTGTTCATGTGTTAGGTAAACATTAATTTGTTCCATCATCAGATCTCCAAAGTTACCAGCCTTTACAACCCAACAAGAATTGAACTATAACATGACTTCCAGATGCAGATTCCCCTTCTATATCCTGTGCAACAGGGAAACAGTTAATAAAGTAAGTTTTAAAATACTTCTTTTTTAATACTTTAAATACAAAAGAAGACAAATCCAGGCTATCACAATCACAATTAACATTCCACAAGAGGACAAGAGTGCCATAAATTAATTTTTCTCTCTATGCTGTACATTACTTAGTCAATCACCTAATAACTTCTATTTTTAAAATACATTTTTTTCTTTTTCAGAACTCTTCGAAATTTCATTTAGAGAAGGTTGCCTTTTGGAAAACTTTCTTATGGCAAGACAGGTGCTAATAATCAAGAAACATACCTGCTATAGAACTGCAGAGCAGGACGAACATCCAAATCAAACAGTTGAACATTTCCCTTTCAGTAACTATAGGCAGGAAATGCTGTCATAAAATAAAAACAAAAATAATATACTTCAAGTAAAGATGCCCCTATTATACTTTGTAAGCATTTGTATAAGAGTTAATAATGCTATTCAGCATTTCTCGCTTGCATTCACGTTAGGTATTGCTTTATCTGTTACTTTCCTGCACGATGGGAGAAATTTGATGCAGGTTTCCTAAGGTAAGTGTACATGTTTCCCATAAAGAAGAGAGAGGTAAGTGGACCTGAAATTCTCTGAGGACAATCCAATCCACCTAAGTGATTCACCTTCCAAGGACCGTGTAAAGAATTGGTAAGAAATATATCTACATCCACTTGAAATCCAGCCTGACTAGCCATCTTCTGAGCAGACTCACTTAGCAGAGTGAATTCTTTTGAAAAGGAAGGCTGTTGCAGGAGAACGAATGATCTGCATCTCTCGTGCATCACCACCTAAGAAAGCAATTGTTCAGGAAGTGGGCAACAGTCCAGGTCATCATCCACCTGAGAGAGGGTGAATTCACATTGGTTTTATCCCAGCTAAGTGTCCCTGGCACCAGACTTGAAGATACTCTGCAAAGGCAAGGGAAGGCACCACTCTTTGGCTTGCTCTTTGAAGCTGAACTGCTGTGCAGCCAAAAAAACCCAAAACTCTGAGGTAAGAAGGAGGAAAGCAAAGAAGTAGAATGATTTCTTCTAAAGGTACAGCTGAATCTAGGGTTCCAGGGGAAAAATGACAGAAATCAAACACTCCGCTTGCCTCAAGCACTGCTATCATCACTCACAGAATCAGAGAGTGGTTGAGATTGGAAGGGACCTCTGCAGGTCATTTGGTCCAACCACTCTGCCCAAGCATGGCCACCCAGAGCCAGTTGCCAGGAGCATGTCCAAATGGCTTTTGAAGATCTCCAAGGATCGAAAGTCCACAACCTCTCTGGTCAACCTGCTCCAGTGCTCAGTCACCCTCACAGTGAAATAGTGTTTCCTGATGTTCAGAGGGAACCTCCTGTGTTTCAGTTTGTGCCCACTGCCTCTTGTTTTGTCACTGGGCACCACTGGAAACAGCCTGGCTCTGTCCTCTTTGCACCCTCCCTTCGGATGTTGATCCCCCTGAGCCTTCTCTTCTCCAGGTTGAATAGTCCCAGCTCTCTCAGCCTTCTCCCATATGACAGATGCTCCAGTCCCTCAATCATCATTGTGGCTGTTCATTGGACTCTCTCCAGTATGCTCATGTCTCTCTTGTACCAGGGAGTCCAGAACTGGACACAGTACTCCAAGTGTGGCCTCACCAGTGCCGAGCAGAGGTGAAGGATCACCCCCCTTGACCTGCTGGTTACACTCCTAACGCAGTCCAGGATACCTCTAGCTTTCTTTGCCACAAGGGCACGTTGCTGGCTCATGTTCTTCCTGGTTTCCACCAGGACCCTCAGGGCTTTTTCCGCAAAGCTGCCCGCCAGCTGGTCAGCCCAGTCTGGGGTTGTTCCTCCTCAGGTGCAGGATTTGGCACTTCTCCTTGTTGAACTTTATGAGGTTCCTGGCAGCCCGTATCTCCAGCTTGCCAAGGTCCCTCTGGATGGCAGCACAACCCTCTGGCCTATCAGCCACTCCTCCCAGTTTTGTGTCATCAGCAAACTTGCTGAGGGTATGCTCTGCCCCATCATCCAGATCATTAATGAAGTTGATAAACAGGACTGGATCCAGTATTGACCCCTGGGGTACACCACTAGTCACTGCTCTCCAACTACACTTTGTGCCACTGATTACTACCCTCTGGGCCCATTTGTTCAGCCAGTTTTCAGTCCACCTCACTGTCTGCTCATCCAGCCCATGCTTCATCAGCTTGTCTGTAACAACCCCTGTCTGTAAAGCACCCCAACTCCAAGATGAAGCACAGAATACATTGCAATCCAGACTACTCCTTTGGCTAGTGTCCTGGTTTCGGCTGTGATAGAGTTAATTTTCTTCCTAGTAGCTGGTATAGTGCTGTGTTTTGGATTTAGCATGAGAAGAATGTTGACAACACACTGATGTTTTAGTTGTTGCTAAGTAGTGCTTACACTAGTCAAGGTCAGCTTCCTGTGCTCTGCCAGTTGCACAAGAAGNAGTAAGTAGGACATGTGCCTGTAGAAAATAGAAGTTCCAGATCCCCTTCAGCAGATGAGGGCCTAGGGCCCAATACTGCTACGTACTGGACAAGTAGCTCTAGCTACTACATTCATATGCAAAAGGGGGGAATTACTATTGCTGCAGTTAGTTAGGATCCCTGTTTCACATTAGGTTTTCAGATTTATCTGAGCAGCTGCTGGAATTTCAGCTCTCCATGCAAATCTGCATCTCAGGAGGGCTCCAGGTGGGAGGCAAGTGCTATCTACCTAGAACAGCCACATCAGCAGCATTCAGAGCAAACAAGGCATCTCCTCCTCCCACAGGTTTGGACAATGCTAGGAAGTAGATGTTCACCGGGTCACTGTTTGGGACAGAGATCTATAGGTGGGATACAGGCAGAAAGGGTCCTGCCCTACATTATGGTCCCCTCCACAAAAACGTCTTGGTTTTGCTACAAAATAAAGTTTTACAGTAATCTAAAAGAGAAAACTATAGTAAAAAAATGCTTTGTGCTCAGTTAATGCCAGAACTCATCTTAAACATTATTTTCAGTCTGCCTCAAGAAACATTTGATACTTTGAGGCTCTGACAGTGGAAAACAGGAGAAAAAAATGAAAAGGATACATGGGATAAAAAGGGAAATGAGGGACAGTGACACACTCCTAAAATACAGCTGTAGCAAGATGTATACCAACAAGAAACAAAGCAATTACAAAAAGAGAATCTATTACTACTTTAATTATCTGGGGTGTAAGTTCTTGTTCTCAAAGCAGTAAAGACAACACTATTGGTGGCAATAAAAACAAAGAACCTTAAAGCAATTGTTCCAAGTATTCTGTACCACTAGGTGCAGAATTAAAAATAGATGCAGATTTAAAATACTTAGATAGTTATTTTTAAATTTTAGAATTAATATAGTGTATAGCAATGTTGATGAGATACTAGAAGTTCCACTCTGTTAGAGCTAAGAATATATTTCATAAGCACTAAAGTGTATGTTTATTCTTATTATATTTTTTAAAGTTTAAGAAAGATACCAAAGTAAAAAAATCAGTCCCAAAGTCATGGCTACAAGAAAACTACATTCCATTCAAAAATAGAGAAAAATTATAATGATGATTCTAAAAAAGGCTTTGCCAACTTCATGGGAACACATACCAATGACTGCTATACAGCTCTGGTAAACACTGATGTAGTCAGTACTTCATTAGCTAGGAGACTAGCGGTTGCAGAAAACCAACACGCTTCAAAGAACATTATCATCATCAACAGAACCAAGCAAAATAACCAAGAGAACTACAAGCTGATGTGCCTAATCAAAACTATCTGACAGAGGGGGAATGGTAAGCCAAAGACAAACCAATAATTAGTTACAGATCCTACACTGGTATTTTTAAAAAAACTTTAAAAAGTAAATAATTTTATTAGTCAAATAAAATGTTTTTGCAACAGCTCTATGAATATGGCTTTAATCTTGGAGGATACACTCATTTACAAGAATACCAAATCCTCTGTTGGCATGTGAATATAAGCATAAATACTATTGTTTACAGGAAAGAGCTTAAGGCACTTAACATAAAAAATAAAGTTCTATTCTTTCTTTTCTGTAGCTAGCAACATGTAATAAAAGCTCACTGCGTATTCTGTATTGTAAACACTTCATGAAATAAAACCAGCAGATGAAAACACAGGCTTTCCACTTGTCTGCATCAACCATAGAATACAAGGTTTACCTATTATGGCCATGATTAATTAAAGAATTTTCCCTAGTGATTGACTTCTTCCTTAGATTCTCCAAACATAACTACACAGTAACAAAAACCAATAAAAGTTGCCGTAAGATTAGATAACAGTACGTCAAGAAACAACTGTTTCCAGATCACATGGGCAGCATATTTCAAATACATGCAACTATAAAAGAATCAATCAAAAAGAAAGAAAAGCAATGTCACCACAAAGCAGCTGTCAATACTGAAATTGATTACACTGCTCTAAGTAAAAACTGCTAATAGGTTTTCCTACTTTGTGGACTACTCAAAAAAAAAAAAAAATCAGCTAATACCAAGAACAAAATGAAGATCATGGATCTCCCCAGGTAGGATATGCAAAGTCCCTTCCAGCCTAGGAAAGAATCAATTTACGAAATGTTTTTAATAAAATTAACAGTCCATTTCAATAGAAGATCTGGTGCAAAAAAAGCAACCATGAGTTGACATGGACACTTTATGACTTCATCTGGGAGCAGCTACCCTTCTTCTGGAAATTAAATTATTTTATAGAACTTTGCTGAGAGTTTGTGAGAAAAATGAAAAGACACTATGAGCGGAACCACTCACAGTTAAAGCATAGAACACTTCAAAGGGTGCAAAAACTCTAGCAGGGAGATGAACAGTCTGCTATACAAAAAAAAAAGGAAAACAGGAAAAAGCCTATTAAGTTTATCAAACACTTCCCACTGTCTTTCTTTGCTTACAACTTGGCAAAGCTCTAACAGTTTCTGCTGCTATTCTACATATGCTGGTTCACTATTTTTGAGGAGACATGAGACAGAAGAGGCTACATTTCAGCCAAAATAGTTCAGCTATTTCCAAGAATAAGGAAAACATCTTTTTTATCGTATTCTGTTAACTAGCTCCAGCAATCCCACACTTTTTTAGCACGGAATTGGAACTCAAAAGCATTGGGAAATCATGAAAACATTTCTGAATTATGCTTGTGCCAAAAATACCACATACCACCACATACTATACCACAGCGGAGCACAGCACTAGAAGACCAAGCATGGCAAATCTGGCTGTGACGGCAAGTTACAAGCCTCTGAAAAATTCTAGTTCCACATGCTCATCAGAAAGCTTAAACAGCCAAAGATCCCATCCACACTCAGTAAGTGCTCCTCGTCCTGTACCCATACCTACCTTTCCCCCCTCTTCTAGTGCACCTCTAGCGCTCATCACACAGTAAGTCACTTCCACTTGATAAAATAGCAGAAAACTAAGCAAAAAATGTGTTTGTGCTAGTTAGCAAATGTAAGCAACTTGCTACATGATTTGACAGGCATCTGAGTTGGTGAAATAGAAGAGAGGACTGGGGAGAGAGTCCTCTGTGACATTTCTTCCTAGCTCTGAGATGTTAATTTGGTTCAGTCCCGATGCTGTGTTGCATCTCCTTCTGCCTTCTCCAACATCAATTAGCAGTTGGTTATTTGACATGTCAGCTGCTAGTTACTACATGTCAGAGACCAGGGTAGTGACTCAGCAGGTTACAACCATGCTCATGTCTTACGTCGTCACTATACTGATTCGTGACTAAATAGCTCTTTGGCTGTTTACTTAAGAGATCACGCATGTAGAAATGATGGAAGAATGTTCCTGAGTGAAAGTCACATCATAAATTCAGAAGTGCTTCACTTAAAGACCCCTATAAAAGCTAAATTCTGATTACTAAACAAATAGCATAAACAGAACTGTCTTTTTCAACTATTTAAAAAAGTGATTCACCAAAGCCAGATTTCTTAGAGGAAGGGGCAATCTCAACGAAGGTCTCATTAAATAAGTACAAAATTGTGTAACATAGTTGATGAAACAATATCTTGTTTCTCAATATCAAACCCTACATTTTCATTTTGAAATTTAAGTTGTTTTCAAGATCTATGGTTTAAAAATTTAAAGAAGTCAGAGTAAAAAATTACCCAAAGTAACTCTTCCCCATACTCTATTTAGGACTATTTCTTAATCACCCTTCTCCCCCATTTTGGGACAGGAAAGCTTTTTCCGTTCAGATCCAATTCTAAGATTGTTTTTAACTACACAGACACATACTTGTGCATGCATTGTAGCTGTTACACCATGAATAAAGAACATGGTACATCTATAAATGGAAAGACGGTATGCCTTTAACCTATATAAAACTTAAGCCCAGTCATCTTCAAGAATTTCTAACAACTTTGCTGGAACCTGATAGGGCATCCTTTCCTACTAAGTCTGACACTCTTCTAACAACTATGAAAGAGGAACGAAGCTGAATAGCCATTGCTGTCTTTTACTTAGTCTTTAGTAGCAATTGCTACGGCTTTGCCATGCCAGCTACCATATGGAAGGACAGACCTTGCCCTATACAAGATCAGCCCATGCTGAATGCCAGGAGCCTGCGCTTGGCCACACTGGGCCACCCAACTGCAATGTTATGCACAGATGCAATTGGAAAAGCCATAACCACCGGTTTTCAGAACTCCAAGATCCAAATCCATCAACATTTACAGAAATCCTAGAGGGAAAGAGGACATTTCAGGCAAACAATCCAAATATGAACTTCAGTCTCCTTCCTAGATGACAGCATGTAGAAGCATCAGCTTCCAGGATTGGTCAGGATTCCATCAAGGGTGAGTACCAGTGAACATCAGAAGAAGAAAAACGGAGGTTTCTCTACATAGGTTAGAGAGGAGAATGACATGTAAACATACTGGAGGAAGAAGTAAATGCAAGGGACAGCTAATGGCTTTTCTCAGCTCTCTGATCCCTATAAATCATGCACTGACAAGCTCATCCATGGGAAAAATGACAGACACTGTAGTAAAAAATCCTGAGCACACTGGTTTCACAACCCATAGTCCTTAACTGAGCTAAAAATAGTCAGCTGAACTTCAGACCAGGATGAACAAGATTTAAATTTTTAACATTTAAATAGAATTTGATTTAAACAGAACTTAGGTGTGGTTTTTTTGAAAAATAAACCTATTTAAATTTGAAATTATGACAGCCTACCTTAAAACATAATGCTATCATAATCTATTAAGATCACTTAAATTAAATAAATTCAAACAATACAGATTTATTGAGAAAATTAAAAACACTAAGCTTACAGACACATCTGAAGCAGCAGCATGGAGCAGAGCCCCTTGAAATGCTATGCTAACTTTTCACCACAGAAACTTGTTCTAAAAATGCCACAGCGGGGAAAAAAAAAAAAAAAAAAAAAAAAAAAAAAAAAANAAAGCTATATTCATCAAGTCGAATGACTTGTTAATTTAAAAGCTGCAAATCCACTGGAAACTGAAAAAGCAGGAAAGCTGTTTTCCTCTTTCAGTCTCTAAAAAAACAAATAGGCAAAAAACGATAAGATACTTTTGTTCTAAAATGCTGAAGGACATAGTGACCAGGAAAGGTCAGTTCAGTTAATAACTGCTGATAGTAGTTATTTTGTTTAGTATACCCTACAGTCACAGACACAAAATATGTTTTGATAAACCCTTTCTTTTGTTACAGAACAATATTTAACAGCATATTGAATATTAATACATTTTAATATAAAATGCAGTACCTTGTATTTAAATTCCAATTTTTACCTAAATGCAGCTTGATACTAATACAGAAAAATAATTAATCCATATCTAGTAAATACAATAAATTCATTATTCTCTGAACAAGCATAACAAATAAGCCTCTAAATATACCCTAAGGTATAAAATGCTCAGCTAGTTAAAAAAGCTGCAAAACAAATATTTGGTTGCTAATTAATATATTATACCTCATAATAAAACCTTAATTTTTTAAGGAAAAAGCTTAAAGCTACAAACACAAAACAAGATTTAATTTCTTTATTTTTACATATTGGTCACTTTTAAAATTTTAACTATGTGATTTGATAATGCTTACAAAAAGAAAGGCCAGGCCATCAATATCACTAGAATTGAATGTTGGTGATGCTACCAGGGAGAACTGCAGCTTTTATACTGGCACTGTCATTCCTTGTTCTTTTTTCGTTGAGAAAGAACGAACAGTCAAGCTAGGGCTTAAACAGGCTACATGTACAGGTTCTAGTCTTGAAGCTTTCTTCTTAGGCTGTGTTTGAGGGATTACAAAGTCTATTTCGGTTATAAGAGTCTACTTTGAGAGAATAATCTGTCAGACATTTTCATTTAGCATTATTAGATAGGATGGTTGCCCTTGTGCCCCGTGCTTGAGAACAGTCACTCAAACAAAGGTAGAAAACAAGATGCCTCTGCCACGGTAAGCAACTACGTGAGAAAAACAGATGGTCAGGGCAGGAGGATCCGTGCACTGAGCTTTAAAGAAATGTAGAACTCTCATTGAGGGAGGGTGGCCAGATCCAAATCTCTTAGAGTTGCCAGATTTGGGTGGTTTTAACCTGAAGCTTGTACAGAATACACACCTGTCAGAAAATCAGACGGAAGATTTTCTGTACTACTTCAGAGCATTAGTTCATCTTGTTCAGCCTTGCCTTTTAAACTAAGACCAATTCCAGATGTTGCAGAGTATAACACACATCCACTTAAATAATGTTAGCAAACTGTGTTTCACAAGAAAGCAAATCAAAACTTCCCTGGACTGTTCAGGGAACCTGCTACAGTCCCAAAACACAGGATATAATTATAAACCCTGTCCTACTATAGTGCTGCAAGTGTTACAGGAACGCAGAGAACAATGCAGGTAATCCTGTGCTCCCACAGGCACGAGAAGGACAGAGAACAAAATGAGCGCAAAACCTCACTTTCATACTTTATCACTTGGAAAAGATGACCGTGACACCGCAGCTTACCTCTTCACATAATACACCTTTCTGAAAAAGAGATTTAATCATATATTTTAGAGAACATCATAAACTCAGACTCATTACAGACTCAGCTAATAGTGAGTTTTGCACTTATTCTTGAATCACTTATTCTTGCTTTTCAGATTCAATTTGGAATATAGACAATACCTACACACCATTTCATCTCACATCTTTTTCACAGTGATTAAGAAGCTTGCTTACACTCTATCAAATATCCTTCTCCATATTCATCTCAACCTTATATAAATGTAAAGAGTATACATTAAGTCCTCTTTAAAAGGTTTGTTTTCCATTTCTTTTGGTTATGTTTTGAAGGTTCTCCAGTATTTCACACCCTTCCTGAATTCTGGACACAATATCTGAATAGTCAGAGCTAGATTACAGAAGTGAGCTACAGTCTCCATTGCATTGAGGCAGTGAATGTATAACATGACAGGGAAGCCTCTGCACAGCTAACCTTCACCTATTCCTTACCACCTTTCACTGCTAGGTGTTAAACCCCTCATGTACCTTGTTATAGGAACACAAGATCATACCAGACACTTACCTCCTATTCCTATTACTGTATTTCTAAGCAGAAGGTTAGCCCTTTTTTTCCCCAACAGAGAACAGAGTCATCTAAAATGGTCTTTACGTTGCTACTTTCCAAGAGGTTTTTGTACTGTTGAGCATCCTCTTTATTCTTAAGTATATTTATCTTGGTGTTGACCTGCATAAGACAATTGCCATATCAGCCTGCTAAGTCAGATCATTTAATAAAGGTTATATACCGTGGTTTTCTTTTGTTTACTACCTACACTGTAAACTTTACTAACAGTATTTTTATACCTTAGTCAAAACTGCTAGCTGAAACATGGCACGGGAGTGTGAAACCAGGCTCCATGGGACCTACTAAAAACAGCTACATTTTGAGATCTCCCAGTACAGAATTTTTTAATTGAAAACATTCCCTACAAGCACCAAATAATGCAAAAATTGCTAGACTTATTATAATTGCTAGATTATTTTAGAATTGCTAGATTATTATAGAAAAATCAAGATCTTTAACATTCAGTACTGCAACCTCTATGATATAAACCTAAAACTTTTTTCCCCCCATTTTTATCCTTTTGAGACCTGTTTTGTTACCCATTAGCCGCTATCTGACAGAACAATCTAAACTCACCATTCTGTTCTTTTGCCTAATACATGAAGCTTTCTTCAAGCATGAAAACAGTCCCTTGCCCTCTGTCTTAATTCACAGTTAGAGGCTAGAAGTTGGATTTCAACTATTTTAGACAATCCTTTTCAAAAGACAGCAGTCACACAGTCCATTATAGATGAGTTCAGTGCAGCTTCCCCAATTAAAGTGTGAGTGCATGTAGGTGATACTCATGACAGATGTGTACACAAACATACTACAAAATTATTTTTTCCCAGGTGGCAGAAACTGTGCAAGCATAGAAAATGCATGGGGCCAGTGTATTTAAAACCGATACACCACTTTGAGAAAATCTGAATGAATACAAACAATTTAAGCAGCCAGCAGTTAGGAAAGAGCTTTTACTGCCTTTGATGCAGACATTTGGAGAACCAACTCCTACCACTGCACACACAAAGAAAACTACTGTCAAGCATCTGTATCGTATTCTTCGCAAAAAAGAGCTATCAGCTAAATAGCTGACTTGAAAGAAACTGAAGGGAGTTGCTTGGCCCGGAGAGACATGGAAGCGTGCAGTGCCTCAAGTCTAGGATGAGCATCTGGAGAGATGTGAATGCAGGGACGCATCACCTATGGTAAAGATCCACTCGAGTAACACTCCGGGGAAGAATTTCACGCTTTTCCACGCTCCATATTAACAAAAATGAGCAGAGGAACCTCTGCTAAGGAACAGCTTTTCACTTACCACAGCTGCAGGACGGGCGTTTCGCTCAACAGGGACCTCTGCCTCCCCGCGACTGCGAAGGGATGTAACAAAATAGGAAGTTACCAGGCTCAGCACAAGTCACCCTTTTTCCTGTAATTCTGAAGGACAGGAACCACCGCCCCCGGCGCCAGGACTCACGAGGAGCGGTCGGACTGCCCCCGACTCCGGCTGCCTCCGCACCAGGGCGTCCCCTCACCCTCACCGAGCCCCGCCGCCGGCGGGAAACAGTGCCCGGGGGACAGAAATGCCGCCGCGGGGTCTGCCGAGGGCGGATGCCCTGCCTTCCCCGGCCCGGGCCGGCGGGGCGGGGGCAGCACGGCCCCAACAGTCCCGCCGAGCCACCGCCTCGGGGACCCGCGCGGGACCGACGGGCGAAGCCTCCGACGCACCCACCGCCCTCCTTCCCCGACTCCGCCGCGCCGCCGTAGCCCCCACCGCCGCTTGCCGCCGTGCCCGGGGCCGCGCGGGGGGCTGAGGCAAGGCCGCCGGGCCGCCTCCCGCCCGCCCCTCGCACACTCCGCCCGCCGCGGCGACCCCACCTGCCGGGCGGGGCTCCAGCCGGCGGCCGGGAGGACACAGAGGCGCGGAGCGCAGGCGGGTGTTGACAGCCAGCCGGGGACGGGGGTGATGCGGGTGCTGACCCAACCTTGCTGTCCCCAGCAAAGGGACAGCCTGCAACACCCACACTGTAGATTTTAGGGTGCATCGGCACAATCTCACAGTACTTTCAAAGGGCATTAAGTAGTCGTCTATGTAATGATGTACACAGCAAAATTTTGATGGAGATGAGTCAATTCAACCATGTCTTTAAATTGCATAAATATGCACAGTGAAACAAGCGAATTAGGTAATAGCTGTCACTGAGGAATGCTCACAGTACCAACGTACCTCAGGCATTACTTAGGGCATCAGCACTGTGAAAGAAACAACTGAAGTTATGATCCCTTTTAAAGCTCACAAATTGCCCTGGTTTTAGCTGGGATAGAGTTAATTTTCTTCCTAGTAGCTGGTATGGTGCTGTGTTTTGGATTTAGCATGAGAAGAATGTTGACAACACACTGATGTTTTAGTTATTGGTAAGCAGTGTTTACACTAGGTCAAGGACTTTTCAGCTTCCTGTGCTCTGCTGGTTACACAAGAACCTGGGAGGGAGCATAGCCAGGACAGCTGGCCCAAACTGGCCAAGAGGGTATTCCATACCATATGACATCATGCTCAGTATATAAAGCTGGGGGAAGAAGAAGGAAGGGAGGGACATTCAGAATGATGGTGTTTGTCTTCCCAAGTAACCATTACATGTGATGGAGCCCTGCTCTGCTGGAGATGGCTGAACACCTGCCCACCGATGGGAATGGGAATGTATCCCGTGTTTTGCTTTGCTTGCATGCGCAGCTTTTGCTTTACCTATTAAACTGTCTTTATCTCAACCCACAAGTTTTCTCACTTTTATCCTTCTGCTTTTCTCCCCCATCCCACTGAGGGGGAGTGAGCTAGAGGCTGTGTGGTGCCTAGTTGCTGGCTGGTGTTAAACCACAACACAAATTTATTCCAGTTAATGACTTAGAAGAAAGATGCGGCCATCAGCAATGTAAACAGGAATAAAAGGAATGAGAATTAGAATTAATATTGCAATTAAGAGGGATACTGTGAAGTTAGCAAATGAAAATCCAAAGTCTCCGGTAATATGCCTCTTACTTATGCACTGACAGTCCTTTCTAAGTGGACACTCTCAAAGAACAGATATGGCATTTTAATATCTTAATCAATACAGATGTCATACAGAGGTCTTGGCCCCAATTCAGGAAGAGATCCATAACAGATAATAAATGTGTTTATCCTACACTAGTGTCACAGGCAAGACAAGCCGTAGCAGATCGGGATACAGAGGTTTATTTTAAAAGTAATATCTGAGCTGTCACCCTAATCAGTTATCTCACCCACTCACTGGGGCCCACCACCCCTTCCCATGGGAGATGGCCGCTGGTCTGGGAAGGTGGCTCCCTGCTCCACAGCTGCTCACCATTACCAGCCCCAAGCATTACCAGCCAGGGTCCCCAAGCCACCCTCAGCATTTGTCTCCATGTATCTCTCCCACCTCCAGGATCTCTCCCCACTTCCAAGATCTTTCTCCCTGCAGGATGTTCACCTTCTTTCTGGTCACCAAGCCCCTGGCTTTCCCATGTGATGCCTACATGCAAAAGCACAAAGCATGATCAGCCTACTCACTGGCTCATGCCTATTCATTAATATGAGGATTCAGAAAATGCTCCTTTTGTTAGTTCACGTGTTATAAGAAGTCACAAGCAGCCCACACAGCTGCAGCTAGCCACAGGTTGTACTCACAAGTTCAAAAGTTCAGTTTCAGACCCTCACCCTGCACATGCACCCACAATTACATGTGGTAATTACCTGTCAGCATTGACAATTTAAGCTTTTGGGGTTTTTTTTTGCCTATCACAACTATCCAATCCAATGTCTCCCTGCTGATCCCAGTCTGTAAATGAGCAGGCTGGCTGAAAGCAAAATCCTCCAAGCACAAGCCCTATGACTCAGGCCAAGCTGTTGGTGCACTGACACCCACCTCACTGACTCGTTCCTACCGCCGCCACTTGTCCAGCTCGTGTTTTTGCATGCCTCTCTTCCTCACAGCAGCCATTTGAACACACAAGCTCAACATCCACTCCAACTTTCAGAGCACTCAGCCTTCACCCTCTTTAACTAATCATCGGATTCAGCCAGGTAGCCTGTTGATTCCTTTTTATTTTCTGAATGATGTTGCCATCTCCCCATCATCCATGACCTCAGTATAAGGCTGCACTGTGAACTGCTTTGATGTTTGTAAATTCCCGTTGCTATTTAAAGGTATTGTAATACGTCAGCATGTAGACCGGTATTTTGAAAACTTCCATTTATTCTACTACTAGGTAACACATAAAACAGAAATGTGATTCAACAGAAACAGACTCAAACTGTAACTTAAACTCTCCTTGACATATTAGATTTCTTTTTCTTTACTGAGCGTGAAAGAAAGGGCAGGACTAGACCCTTATCCTTTTAAAATTATTTGGACCTGTATTCTGGACTTTGACTAATAGTCACCTGTGCTGACAGATTAATACATTGTTTTTATTGACTTACTGAAAGATGGCTGCTCAATCTTTCAAAGTGATGAAAAGTTGCACCAGACCTAGCAAAATAGTTAAGCAAGTCCTTAACTTTTGAAAACCTTGAGTCATCCTTCTGACTGCGTCAGGACTACTTACATGCTTAAATTAAAGCTCCCATAGTCTTAAATGTTTTGGTGTGGACTGGGCTGTAGCACTTAGGAGATTCCAGGATGCAGAGGGCACTTAACGAAAGCAGCAATAACTGTTCCAGCTACCACCATTTGTAATGATTTAATAGTAAAGGGAAAAACATCTTACGAAAAAAAGGTGATGTGATTTACCAAAAGTGATTTGCCATAGGAGACAGGAAACCTTTAGAGGATTATAGAAATCATGCCAAAAATGTGTTTTCATATCCACACTTACAGATGCTTTCATCCAGTTTGCACATGAATGCTCTAAAAGGACAAACTCTTCTGTCCTGAGGGTGGGAGGAAAGTGAAGCTGCTATTCCTGAAACGCAGGTGAAGAAAGTGCCTTCAAAAGGACGACTCACTGTTTCCACTCCTCTCTACCAGTGTTCTTTTGGCTGGTGATTCGGGGATGGCTGCTCCAGGGACTGGTTGAACCCAGATGCTACCCCTTCTTGAAGGGAAGCATTTGTGCTGTCCCTGTTGGCAGGATGAGACAGGATACTGCAAAACTACTGCTAAATATCTGACCCTCATCGCACATTAATTCGTTACCTTACAGTAGGTCACTTTTGAAAAGCATTTATCTTCTGTATTATGTATGACCACACCTGATAAAGTTACTAATCACTGTATAATTACAGTGAGTCTGTATAAATTAACACTTTGGCACAGAACAGAGAATTGTATAGCTACATGGAAAAATGAGGAGCATTTTCACTGGCCAGTCTGCAAGTGACCTTGCAGCATTTAATCATGCAGTCTTGATGAAAGCAATTTTGATGGAAAACATTTTACTTCAAGAAGTGGCAAAGCTGGTTTTAACCACAAAATAGTTGAAGACCCAGTGATATCTTAAGAAAAGTGGACACGCACACAAAACAACTACTAAAACATGAGAAGGTAACATTTTCTAAAAATCATCGACACAGAAGAAACCCTCAAGCATTTGGAACTGTAATATCAAGCAGCACTTAAAAACTCTGCCACGTTTTGAGCTGCATGTATATCTTCTTTTGATCCATCCAATTGGGATGCAAAACTTGTAAAATCAAAAATACCTGAGTGCTGGAGTTGCACAAGAAAAGAATCAAAATATTTCAAAATTTCAGGGACAACTTGGTCAGATACTCATTCAAGCAAGGAAAAAAAACAAGGTAAGACACTTCTAATTGCATCTCACTTGTTCAGCCATTTCCGGTAATTTTAAATAATTTTAAAGTTATGTACTGAAAGCAGTTCTAGGCTAAACATCCTTGCCAGCCCAATCATCAGTGAACTGAGGGCAGAAATGAGCAAACCAGGGAGATCTATATGAATGGGCAAAATAGTAATGACCAGGAGAAGCAAACTGGCCATGTCCACGTTAACCATTTCACCAGCATCCTGAAAAGCCATTGCTCATTGCTGTTAGCCAGGAAAACGTCAAGATGCACATGGCAGTGACATATGTTGAGAAGGGTAGCATTGCCTGAGCTACTCTGATAAATTTTCTACTTGCCTCACAAATGTCTAGCCAAAGCAAGATCAAACCTAACTCTCCTCTTAACTCTACCCTTTCCACCTATTCCCACACTGCCTACGGCTCTCGAAGCCACACAGGTTCCCTATGATCCTTATAGCAATACTTCTTTCTTTTCCTATCCTGCTACAAAGGCTTCAGTCAGATCTTGATAAGCCATTCTCTTGAAAACCAAGCACTTTCCCCACACTTGACACAAAGTATTGACTAATTCAAATACCAAAGCCGTAACTTTATTTTCCTATAAACTTGTAATCATAGAATCTCTAAGGTTGGAAAAGACCTCTAAGATCATCAAGTCCAACCGTCAACTCAACACTTACCATGCCCACTAAACCATGTCCCTAAGTGCCTCACCTAAAAGTCTTTTAAAAACTTCCAGGGATGGTAACTCCACCACTTCCCTAGGCAGCCTGTTGTTCCAAGGCTTGACCACTCTTTCAGTAAAGAATTTTTTCCTAATGTCCAATCTAAACCTCCCTTGGCACAACCTGAGGCTGTTTCCTCTCATCCTATCGCTAGTTACTTGGCAGAAGAGACCAACCCCC
>VZTQ01014293.1:0-30684 GCA_013400755.1 Pelecanoides urinatrix
ATATATATAAAATTATATATTTCTGTTTAGGCTTCCATATGTCAGAGAGGACTTTCACATCACAATTTCTCTTATAGTGAATATAATTTCTGATACATATCCTATTCCTCTTTCTCACGTCATTCTGGTTCTTTCTTGTTTAAGAAATCACACTAACTTAATAGTACTACTTGCTTGTATAAAATGGCTAAACTTACAGGGTTTCTGTATCTTCCTTGAAAATATAATCTCCTCTTAGCTTAAAATATAGTTTATACATAGAGGTAAAGTAAATAACTTTGTGTCAACTTTTAAGGAAAAAACACCAAAGAACTTGTGGTTTGTTGCTCACAGAGGTAAGTTTATTTGGACTTTAAAATGTCAGATTATTGCAAAACAGATTTATATCAGCCTGTGTTTAGAAACAGCTCAGGCTTACACAAGACAGAAAAAAAAAACCCAACCCTGCAGAGGTCACTGAGAATACAAACATAAGTTGTTCTAGAACTGCTCCTCTTAATTGTCTTAAATCTCTTTGTAATCCATAGTACTGTAAAGGAAGAACAATTCGATTGTGCAGTTTATAAGTTCCATGGAAACAATTAGTTGTTTTCCCTGTCAGAGCTATAGATGAGAAAATGAGACTGGAGAAAAATGCAGTAAGATCCTGACAACCTGTATTTCTCTTCCCTCCTAGCTGGTCCCAAGACAGTTCCTAAATTATAGCTGCACAGGTGATATCCAAAGTAAAACAAGCAGAGAGACATGAAAAAATAATAATAAATGGATAATAGTCACGCAATTACCGATAGTTCCTCTCAATCCTTGTTACTGCTTTCTTGTAAAAAAAGCATGGCAGACAGAGAACAGAATTCTAGTGTTTCAGAAATAAAACTAGGTCCACTTTGGGACACACTTTCTTGGAGTCCATTACCTCTCAGTAAAAAGGTGGGAAAAACAGAGGTCTGGAAATCCTACAGATTGAGTACTATAATGAAGGAAGTTGTTTTTAAGCAAGTCTTCAGTAGCAAACAGATAAAAATTAACTAGTTGGTAGCATGTAAATCTGAACAGTTAGATGAATAATAAAGAAAACAATAATTGGAGACATTCTGCCAAATAAATACATCAGATACATTTCAGTCTGTTATGGGTTAGACAGTTATCTGACTTGTTTAGTCAGTTACAAGTTAATTGTAGGAATGGGACGTTCTATCAAATAAAATTAGTACTGGTCTGTTAGCCATGTCCTAATCAAAACAAAAGGACTCAATTAGTTGCCATTGTGATTTCTAACCAGTATTTTAGGTCTATTTATTGCATCCTTGGGATGAAAATCAGAATTATGATTAGATGCATCCTTTCATAAATTATCAAATAATAAGACATATTTACATATAAATGTTTTAAAGCCTCAAAATTATGCTTGCCATTTTGCTCCACTGACTTATGATGATAGTTGATTTTAACAAGACTTCTCACTAAGTGAGGCATGCAGATGGATGAAAGAACTAATTTCCTGACCAAGCTCTGAAATACATATAAACCTTGAAGAAAGATACAGGGGTTATGGACTACCTTATGTTATAGCCTATAATGCTTCAATCTGATAATTCTGAAGCATTTACTCTATATTTATTACATTTAAATTTATTTCCATTTGAATTCCATTGTCCTTTGCAGAGGTCTGGACAATACCTTGAATGAGTTTTTCTGTCTGCCATTTTCAACTACTGTTGCTGGTGCAGGTTTTGAATGTTTATCCCCTTTTTTGCCCATTTGTTGCAACATGTGGGAAGAAGTAGAAGGTGCCTATGCATCAAAAATGGAGATACAAGAGAATACAAGTAGACTTATAGCTTGTGAAGTGGAAGGGTTGTTTCCTATTAATACTTATGACCTTAGCAGTAAACAGATTTAAACAGCTCTGCATGTAAATGTTGGTTCACATATGCCTTGCATCTGGTAAACTGGGTGGGAAAAACCAGAAAGTATCAGAGGATTATGTATACATACATGTACACAAAAATAATACAAAAAAATGCTGTTCATTCTATTATTGACAATAAATAACACATATAAAAGTGTCCATAATTTTTTCTCCAGTTATCAAAGGGCACATCTAGAGGATCAAGTCAAAAGAGTCAACCTACTAAATATGCTTAAATCTTTCTGTGACCGAGGGCTTACATGTGTGTTCAACATTGCATGCCCTTGCAACAGAGATAATGATTTCCTTCTACTTGAGTGAAGTACATTAAAGCTCTTAGCACATTTGAACTTAAAGCGTGAGTCTACATTTTAGCTTAACAGAGGAACAGAGAGTTTAAAAGGAAGCAATGACCAGAAAAGTGCATGTTGAACTGCCTGAATAATCTTTTTATTATCTCATCCACACAGTTATCATGCCCCCCCCCAAAAAAAAAAAAACCAAAACAAAGCAAAGCACAAAAAAACCTGACATATCAATACTGTAGTCTATCAAGACCAAATTCCACTTATCTACAGAGTGTACAGTGCACTGGGTTGTATTGCAAATGAATGAATGACAACTCACTTTAGATTTTCATTTAAGGCTCAAATCTGCAATCCATGCTGGTACTTAACACTAAAGAAGTATCACTGAATTAATAGAACTGCCTGAGTGAATGCTATTCACAGCATGAATGAGGATTGTAGAATAATTTTAATCTTGTTGAATGACTGAGTGATTCAATCATGTCATTGAAAAAGGTTTCATATATATTATTTCCTTGGTGTTTCAAACCTAAACTTATTGTATCTTGCTCCTTCTCTCACATCCCCTTCTTTAAATCAGTAAATAGTATATGTAAAAAATGCTTCAAAGGGTCATGAAATTCTCACGTACTATATAAATATAATTCTGAAAAGTTACTTGATGAACTAAATCTTTGGTCAATGACTCCTAATTTTTATTTTTAATTAAATACCTGATTATTACCTTTGACAGATTTAAAGTTTTGATAGTATGATTTGGCAACTTCTCCTTCTGTTAATTCCTTATCCTAATTCAAAGGCCAGAAGTATCTTAATGACTCTTTTTCAAAGGCTAATATGATATATTCTGAAGTTAATTTAATTTACTTAGTCTATAAGCGACATATCTTTGTAGCTAAGCATTTTCATCAATGTACACTTAATGATTGCATGGATCACCACAGGAAATTTTATTAACTTGACTACTGACTCCAGCTCTAATCTAGTTCCCTTGTCAATTTCATCTGTTATGCACAAAATAAGTCTGAAGTGATATTAAAGAGAATGATGTCCAATTAACAAAAAAAAAAACCAAAAACCCAAAAAACAAACCCAAAATGTAGATTTTGGATCATTTTTTTCTTCTTTACTTGTTTTATCTTGCCTTTTGCTACATATTTTTATAAAAACTCATATAGTAGTTGGAGCTTTTATTGCATGAAGTAACCACCACAGAGAGACAATTTGGTATAGACATGTTATTCATCTCTGATGAATACCCTCACTGATGACATTCTCCTTGTTTCTATTTTGATGATAAGCAAAATCAAAATTCACAATTATTGTTCATCTGTATTCTTATGAGGAACTTTGAGGAAAATAAATGCTCACAAATGATATTACCTTGTATAGACTTCACTAACTCTGTCTCTAAAACTTCTGCTGTTGCAGCTGAAGATATGCACAGTGCCTCCAGAGGAAACAATAACAGTATTTATGCATGTATTGATATACGCATATTTTAACATACAAAGGACATACTTCTATATAACATTTGATAATGTATGTTGATTTAAAATGTTAAAATTATTGCTTTTTTTTGCTTGTAAATAAAGAATGAAGTTATCGTCTGGTTGATCTTATTTATAGCCATCACAGGCCTAACTCTCTTCCCTGACTTAAGTGAAGTTTAGTGATTGTGGAGGCAGTACCATAACTGACTGAACACTCTGGAGTACTGTAAAAATTCCTTTAAAGTGCCTGTGTTTCACTGTAGTTCTTATTCCGTAACTCCCTATCTTTATCTGTCTATCTGTCTACCTATCTACATTTAAATATATCTGTGTGAGAGAAAGTTGTGAGTAGGACTCTAAAAAAGGATAGCAGTCATTTAATGTATTGACTCCGGCACCTTTTAATGGACAGGAATCAGTTTACTAAATAATTGGTGAAACAGCTTCAGATTCTAGTTAGTCTGATCTTCCAACCTTGTCTGGTAAAAACATCAAATAACAACATACATTTGTAAGAGGTTGTACAATAGAAGGTTTAAAAAAAGGCCAGGTAGAATTGTGAGTACTGTCTTCTATTGTCCTCTGCTGAGGACAGTAAACTGAAAAAAATTGTGCTGTAGTATCTCTTAAAGATCCTTTATAATATACCAAACTCTTTATCATAACATTGCTAGTAATTACAACTCTTCTCATGCAATAGCAAGTAATAGCCTGTAGGAATTAGTCTACTGTATGAAGTAACTAACATCTTTGTATTAAAATTCAAGGGTCAGTGTACAGAAGGCTTTAAAATGAGACTTACATATTGTCTTACTAGGCAGGAAAGAGCACATTGCTACTGTTGGATATTGAATCACCAGCATGGAATATGTACTCACCTGGGCTGCCAATATTAATTTTTCCAAAGAATTAACAATTAGTAGAGCTGAGGGAGGTGAAAATGTTAAAAATGCCTCCCACTTTCAAAGGAAAGCAAAGAACAATTTTATGGGCTTGTGAAGAAGGTCTTAAGCATTTGATACTTGTGTAAATAGTGCAGTGGCATTTATTTATGCCAGAAAAAAAAAAAAAAAAAGAAAAAAAATTTGGCTGGGAGGATGGAAATGTGGAAATGGAGAAGCAGAACAGCTAAGTTATTGATACACTGATATCCCAATATGGGAGTAAACATTTGTTAATTGCTCCTGAATGAGAAATAAACTGAAAGTTTGTCTATGCCTAGAAGTGAGGGAAATTGAGCCACATAAAAAGGAGGGAAGACCATAATGATGTTGCACATGCAGACTGAGGGTCCTTACAAGCTTTGTGGACATCTCTCAGTGCAGTAGCATATTAGGATGCAGAGGTGACAGCTGAGTAAGACAGTTCCGAAACAGGAAGAACCCTAGCCACATCAGTATAACATCACATTTGGGCTAACTAGCGCTACTGGAGAACACTAGCCCTATTGTTTCTTTGTTTTAAACATCCCTTTACCATCTCTGCATTCCCTCTAGCCCACAATTAAAAATAAATTTATAGCTTTGTCCTCACTCTTTGCAGGAGAACAAATTATCTGTAAAAAAAAAAAAAAAATGGATTTTGTTCCCCACTCCATTTATAGCACCTCTTACACTCTCACATGGAGGCTGCCAGACTCAAATTTTTGCAAAGGTTGCAAGTCTCTTTTTGTGGTCAAAGCTGTGAACAGATGCACAAAGGGAGAAGACAGACATTTAAAAAAGTATCACACGGAAGGAACAGATACAGGGAAATTTTTAAACCTGAGATACTCCTACTGTGCAGCCAAATGCACTGCCAATAATCCACAGATGTACAGCACATGGGTGTGCAAAGCTGTGACTGTTAGAGGTGTGAAAAGAGTTCTTAGTATGTTCACTGAATAGCAAACGTACCCATCTGTTCTGTTGAAATAAGTAAGATCTACACCTAAAATCTCATACATTTGGGAAGTTAACATTTCTGGGGAGTGACATAACAGAGGTAACAAGGTGTGCTCACCGGTACTGACAGGGGTAAATTTCTTTGGTATCCAAAAGTAAATATTCAGGGTTTAAGAAAGAGTTATGCATTTTTTTCTCATGTTTCTGACATGTCATTTCCCGTCTATTCAATTTCAGTCCATGTTATCTTTGCAGGGCAGAGCAGCAGCATATCTGGCCAAACACCTCTTTTGTGTGTTATGAATGGTGACAAGGAAATTGAACAATCCCCATAGTAGATATTTATGGAATAGTGAGTCCAAGATGGAAGCTTCTTTCTAACTTAATTGCGATGGGATTGCTATATAGCCTGAGGCTTAAAAAAATAGCAGAAAATATTTTGAAAGCACCTCTTTGATTTTGAACCCTGAAATTTCCTTCACAAAGGAAGGTGAGCCCACTGGCAGATGAACAACAACAAAAAAAAGACTTGTGTGCTTCAAACAAGATGAAGTTGGGGCTCAAAATGTTTCCATACAGTAGCTACCTCAGCTTGCTACACCTCTGATTCTGAATCGGAATAGGTGCACAGTCCTTGCGTAAGTCTCTTTATGATCAATAAGGAGGGGAACAGAGATATATAAGTTCCCTAGGGCTCAATCACATAGACATTTCTTGAGCATAACTAATATATATACCCATCCTGGATTAAACCCTATTATAGCCATAGATCTTTATTAAGGTTATAATAATCAGAGCACTCACCAAGAACTCGGATAACAGCATTAATTTTTCTCCATGGTTTGACTGGAATTCTGCCCTTCCAGAAGAGGAGGTTTCAGCTGTGAAAAAGCTATAGATTACATATGTTCTAGAAGGGTTTTATCCCCTCCTTTGGTAGTTTTAGAGTTGTCCTAGAGAACAACAAAGAATGGATAGCATTTGCGGGCAGAGCAGTGGGCAAAAAGGATCACGGGGCTAGACAAGTGGGGAGACAGAAGGGCCCTCAATTTCTCTTTTCTGTGCCCAGATTTATTTATGCATTTAACATTAATCAGTCATTGAATAAAAAAAAAATATATATTAATAATAAATCTCCCCCAAAATATAAGGATAATTTTGGAAGCAGGATCCATGTGTCTCAGTTGAGTGTACAAACCACCAGGTTAAGGAGTTGCATCTCCTGTTAGATGAATACTGTAGAGTGTGATACTGTCTCTTTCTTAGATATAATTTTCCTTAAAAAAAGCAACCTTTGTTCCCTGTCACACACAAAGACAAAATGAAGCTAAGAAATACAGGATTCTGGAACAATTTCGAAGCCTGGATGGCAGTAATTGCTATAGAACTGAGAAGTGCTTTCTTCCTCTCTGCTTTAAGGCTATAAGCTGCCATTGCACCCTGCCCCCCTACCCCAGACTCTACCTTTCTCAGGTAAAACTCATATCAGGTGCAAAACAAATACTTTAGTAGTTTCATGTCATAGTGATATGCAGTTTCAATTATGCTGTATTTTCAGAATAAAAGCTTGGCTCATGGTTTGTTTGTGCTTCTACTAATTTACTTTCTATGTGAATTGCTCTCATTTGCCAAAGTGATAGGAAATGTTGTTTGTGGATTTTGGGGGTGCACAGAGATACCAGGCTTCTACCAGAAGAAATAACAGAGCTGGATCAATGCTGTGATGTTTATCATTTTGTTAGCAATACTGAAAGGTCACAAAACAATGTGAGTTAAGAATGCTGTGCTCAAATCACACCTCTGGAAAATGTGGCATGACCCTGCTCCAGCTAGTCATCATTTATTCACTGTTGGTGGCCAGTCAAATAGGAACTTTTGGTGCTGCCAGGTCCGATGATTTTTCTCCAAGAAATCTGCCTCCCACACTGCAAGACTAAAGTTTTGTGCTAAAAATTAACTAGCACCAAGATTAACTTTAAAATGTACTTATCAAGTTGAAATTATAGAGGTTAAAATGTAAAATCAGGCATAATCAAAACAGGAAGGGATTAGCAATTTGCTACTGGGAAGAACATTTCAATCTATAAAATCAGTCAAGGGGACCTGAAAGCAAAAGAAAGAAGTCAATATTGGAACTGCATATAATCTCACCATCCAATGGTCAGTGTCACTGTGTAAGAGTTTACAAAATGGAAGTAGATTTGTAGCCTTGGGCACTGGAGGCTCAGTGTATCCATCCTGACCTACATGATGCACTAAAAATCACCCAGCTACATGTAACTCTTTCCTACAACAGAGACATATAACGTTGCAACTCAAATCAAAAGGCAGTAGGTAATTCATTTGTGCTTTGTGATATTCATATTTCACGTAATTTGTTTGATAATATTCAGCCCATCAATAGAAAACACTGAAGGGAGACATTTGTTTCGGAAATATCTCTTCATTAAAGCATAGTGGTCCCTCACATTCATTGCTACTATAGTTTTCTTCATTATTCAACAGCACTTTCAATCCCCATGTGTGTGACTTTCATTATTACGGATCATTTTTCCTTAGGTTGTGTGATTTAATTTTAATGCAGGAATCTAAATCAAAATCCTTTCCTATTTAGTGGCTCTCTAGTGTAATAAAAGAGAGTAAGGCTTAGCCCTCTGCTTTTGTGCTCAGGAGCATTTTGCCATGTATTTGAATTATGATAAAATCAATAGGAAGAGCCCAACAGTGAAAAGTAGGAAGAAAGTTTCCCTATATGAAGCTGGAGAATAATTACATTTTTTTTCCCAACACAAAAATGCTTCAAGCAAATAGCTTGTTAATTCAGCATCTATCACCATTTAACCTTGTTTGTCCTCCTGTTGATAGAATAACACAATTAAAAGGTTTTCCTTTGAAGTATCAGTGTCTGAAGTTAAAATGGTCTGTGTTTTATGAAAGCTCTGTTCTCTGTTAGTTCCATAAAGACATCTCTGAATTGTTCGTTGTGGCTCACTCACTCTTAGCATCTCTGGGACTGCAGCACCAATGAAAGCTTTTCTCTTGTTGGCACATAGCCAAGGCAAGCCATGATCTAATACTGCAAATTATTTTTCTCTTTTACGCTGGGGAACTACTGTGTTAAAAGCCAGCTTCCTTTCCTAGCTCCAGGAGAGCGAGGCACAGACAGGTGTAGCCCCTTTGATTGCACTGAAACCAGTCTCAAGGCCCTCCACAGTCAGTGCTTCAGTGCACAAGCATGAAGGAGGACGAGCATCTTTTTCCTTGCTCTCCATTTTTAAACCATGGCCTAATCAGCAGCTTAACAAAAGTGTCTTGGCTTGTGCATATTTTTTTTCTCTGTTTGAATACAAAGCTGAGTACATGGGAAATTATGTCACTGAAGGAATCATGTCATTTTTACCTAGGCGCTGTCTGTCAGTCCTGACATGATCTTGAGCTTGAAATTCAAGAAATACAAATGATGTTAAAAAAACAGACTTCAATACGGGTAAAGTTAATAAAAAAGACTTGATCTAGGACTTTGTGCCATAAAAGATGAATATGCTTTCTGTTGTTTACTACAACCTCCCCCCACCCCACCCAAAAACAGCGGGAAGAGATGTGGAAACAAGAGCTTCACCTGTTGAAAATACTGTGGAATGACAAGAAACCTGGAAACAGTCTTATCTACAGTGTGGAAAAATATATGTTCTATTTTATTATATTTACTGCAGGTTTTGATGCTATCTTCATGCTAGTTCAGCTTAAGCCAGTGATTACAGCTGAGCAGCTGATGAGTCCCTATTTCTAAAGGTAGTCCTGCTGCTGGTCCTGTTATTCCAAATGATGGTCAGCGCTTTCACTGGAAAGAGTTTCACAGGACGTAATATAATAACTGATACTTGTTAGGGGCTTTTTCCCCTCTATAAGCTTAAATGATCGTCTAAGGCCTCTGCACCATATGCTCCGTTATGCTAGAAGCCTGTCAGTTCTCGGGGGGTGAGCAAGGTTGACCGGACTCAGGAGGTGGCTGATCAGGGTCATTCCTTCAGATCCATGGTGGGGGATCTTGCTGTTGAATAGCGGGGTCTACTCCTCTCACTGTGTCCCTGAGCCCTTGCCCTGGTGCGATGCAGTGTTGGAGGTAATATGCATTTCTGCAGGGTGATGACAAAAGCCATCACTGATTCTTTATGCCAGCTTTGTGTGGGAATAAATGACAACACACAAGGAGATGCTGTGAAGAATCAGCTCCTGCTGTCTTACAGAAAAGATGCAGAGTCGAGCCTTTTACCAGCTGAAGTGCTTCTTTCTGAGAGGATGGTTGAAAACTAGCTTTGATGAGATGTTCTTTGCTTTCTGCTCTCCCTAGCAGTATGTTACTGCTCTCCACTTCTGAGATCTGTCGGTTCTCCACTGTCACGAGTGCGTTTCTGAGGACGAAGTAAACTGAGCCACAGGTTGCCCCACTGTGCCCTCCCCACCAAACTCCATCATTTACTCTCTGTCTCCCTGATTAGCACAGATGCAGAGTTACACTCATACAACTCTATGGGTTTCAGGAGCCAGCTTTTGTCCCCGCTTTGACCTCTAAAGCCCTCTATCACTTCTGGCTCTTATTTTGGACTTCCTCCCCTACATGCTGGGAAACACCCCTTTCCAACTGCATGATAGCGTGGTGTCTTTTGGTACTGGTCACACTGAGAGTCCATTACCAAGGGCTGTTTGGAACATGCAGCTGTAGCTGAGGAGGAGTGTGAGGCCTGTTGCTGTGATGTTTACCTTCTTCTGTGCAGCTGGCTTGTATGAAAAGGGCCTTTGGCAGAATTTCTGGAGGTATCCAGGTTTAGGCAGCTGGCCTATACCTCCCTTTGTTGGTGATACATAGCAATATATAGCTATGAACTGCATATGTTTAACAACATAAGGTACCAAAGAAAAAAGAGGAAAAATATACTAAAGGAAAAAAAAAAAGTTGCAACCTTTTGTAAAGGCAAAAATAAGATGGAAATCAGATCCTAACATGGGTTTACAGATGTATTGGCAAAATGCTATAGGAAACAAGAATTGCATCTCCACTCAGCTAGTAAACTAAGAAGGCAAAACAAGGCAAAGGACTGCTTACCAGGCTGACTGTCCTGTGGGAGTGCCGTATTTATGCAGACTGCCGATAGGGAGTGATTGGGCCTCCACTTTGTCTCCATGATATCTCACATGTTTGCCAAGGTCCATACAGAGGATTCTGGTGGGCCTTTTAAATGAGCAGTTGTGTGCATCACGTGTGGAGGCCGGCTTGAGCCATTTTGCCCATCAGCCAGATGGCTTTTTTCTCTGACACATGTTTTTTCCCATTCTCTTCTTCATTTTCAGCTTGGCTGTGCAAACAGTATTTTTGCCTTGTACATTTGTCTGTACAATTCTTGCCTAAATATTTCAGGCTGGAAACAAACTAATGAATTAATTCTTAATTAGAATCAGGACATATGCCAGACAATTCATTTTGTAATTAGAATGACAGAAGAAAGATTTTAAATCCACAAATGGATATTTATGCATAGAATATTTTTTTTATATCTTAGGTGCATTAAGATCAACTAAGCACATGTTAGATTTCATAATCATCTGACATGTAAATACACTGCAAAGGTAAAGATGGTATGAGATTCTGATCATCTTTCTAGCTACTGCTTATTAACACTTTCTAAACCTCATCATTTCTACTTAGAGTGAAAAAAGTAGCATAGTTAAATTTATATATAACTAATGTCCAAGCCACCTTACAAAATCGGTGATAATTCTTGGCACTTTTAGGCCCAGAAGTCACTATTTCTTGTGTATATAAAAGGACTATGTGTACCATCATGTGTACCTGGTGAAGCAGGCATTTTATATCTAGAAATAAACAAAAAGATTGCCCACAGTCACCTTAATTACCTGGCAATCTTAAGCCACTTGCCACAAAAGTTGTGTGGTTTAGACTGTTAGGTTCTTGGTTTCAAGTCTTACTTTCTTCCTAGTTGATTGAACAAATTGTTTTACATTTAATGTTGAGCACCATGAGTTTGTCTTTTACCTTAATACCTGAGGCTTTCGTTCAGAAATCCTTGTTGTCTTTCTGCATCTCATTGTTTTCAAAGGTGGGTTTTTTTGGTGGTGTATATTACTAGAGGAGAAGTCTGGCACCAAGTGAAAGACTGTCATCTCTGGCAACATATTTTTTAAGATAGTTCATTGGTGACCAACTTTCACATTATTTAAACATAGATTTTATAGCTAACATTGAAATATCAACACTGTGCCAAAAAAACAGCTTTCCTGTTGAAAATAAATCAAAATTGTTTCAAGAAAAGTCTGCCCTTTCTCCTGTTAGGAGCTGCCTGTTTTCCAACTTCAACCCTTCTTGTTCATCTGCCAGAATGGTCATGGACCAGGCATTGCTCGGCTATGTGAGAGTTTGGTAGAATGGAGAAACCATTCTGAATGTCCCTCTCCAAGCTGAAAAATGTTCAGTTCGAACTAACTGCTATTGCTTTATCACCCATTGTAGGCACTCATTCAGCCGTCTATTAGGAATGCCATGAATGTTTTCATAATCATGCCAGAGTTGTCTATGACATAGAGATATTCTACTTTTTCCCCGAGGGAAATATCAGCAAAAGTGAATTTTTCAAGTATATTAATTTTTTCACCAGAAAATGTTTGCTTGTTTTTTTTTTTTTTTTCTTTTTTGTTTACTGAAGAATTTCAAATTGGAAATAGTGAGGTTTGGTCTTTCAGGAAGAACATTTTAGAGGCCTCATTCTTTGGTATTCATTTAGGAAACCAACCATGGGATGCTATCTCCCTCTTTGAGCAAGAGAACACAGTGTTTTATAGAAAACATCATGGCTTCCATGGTGTGTTCCTGCTGATGGATCCCCTGAGAAGAACAAAGACACTTTAGTCAAACTATAGATATAAAGAAATGTAGCAGTATCATTTACAATATAAACATTTCATTTTTTATTTCTATTTCAGATGGAAGCAGATCATTTTCAAGACAAAAATAGATTGAGATCTAATAATCTATCACATAATAAAGTAAATGTAAAATTATTTGTACTTAATTCCTGTTTTGAATTGACTCTTATCTTGCACTACAGCTTCCATTTAATTTTTACCTTCCTAGGTCAGCACTGGAACAGGTGCAAATGCACAATATCAAAAATCCCCAGGTTCTCATTCTTGTTAAGAAATGTCCTACCAGATCACGAGATTGCTGTATCTAGAGAGTGTGGATTTTCTCTTCTCATAATGTTATTCCTTCTTGCCTACTTTACTTGAAACATCTTGGAAATGGTGTCAAAGCTGGTGTACTTATGGATGCTGACAGGTGGTAGGTGTTAGGGCAGTGAATACCTCTTCCAGTCTATGTCCAGTGCAGCACACTGTTCAAGCCACCAAGGCAGTGATACAATTCACGGTACCATGTATGAAGAGCAGCCAGAACAATAATAATTCATATCCAGGATCTGTCATTCCTAGAAATGATTGTTCTTATCTAGATTTTTATGAAGTACTGTAGTTACCAGGCTGGATGTCCTTTGAAAACAAGTAAACTTTCATAATTCACGTGAAGGGTTCAGAATAAGGGCATTCTACAATCCTCATACAATATCTCTATTCTATTTCTTTAAATTAAAAAAAAAAAAAAAAAAGAGACCTCTTGTTTTCATTTTCCCAAGCTTTTGTCAGTGCTTTCAGAATGCATCAGCACTGTAAGACAACACCCTGTCCTCATTTCTACACATTGTTTGTGTACCAGGCTCAGAACTGCCATTTCACATCACAGTACATTGATTTTTAATGTTCTTTTAATTTAGGCTAAAGATGCAGAAATCTTAGCTCAGTTAGCCTACATGCTGACCTGCATTTGAACTTCTTACCAGCTGCTCTTAGGTCTCTGACAACAATTCTTTTTTTAAAACAACAGTTGGGGGGGGGGGGGGGGGGGAATCATTAAATGACATTATAGGCTGTTTTTAATTAGTTTTTAACATTCTTTTTGTTCAGTCAATAACAAATATGTGCTTTCAGAATGGTTGTAAAGGATGCAGGTTTTAAACAGATGCAATAATCTCACTTACTTCTGTCTCATTCCCTCTTTAGATCTATTGCTGTTATTTGATTTACTAAGACATAGCAGCTGGTATGCCCTTTTTGAGCTAGCTTTGCAAGATTAAATTCTGCCACCTTGACCTAGCATAAATATTGAGAAGTGGCACAAGCCAGGTTCATTGTGGGATCTGGTGCATGAAATTAATGCTGGAAAGTAGGATAACACAGTGACAGTGACATGGATGTGTCGGTCTGGATACTTCTGGAGTTCTGGAAGAGGGGAAAAGTTCAGTAAGACAGCATTGCCCTACTGAGTAGTGCAAGAGACAATAATGTGTTCCCATATAAGCTGTTTGGGTAGAGAGGAGTAGCAGGAGTAGGATATTATCATATTTAAAAGTGATTGATATGTTCTGAAAGAGGACACTTTCAAAACTTCTGCAGTCCTCTTTACAGTCTGACGTTACAGTTTACACCTAGTTCAGTTAGCAAAAGAACAGAAATGCTCCTGAAAAAGTTGGAGCAGTGAAACTGGGAGCTGGTCCTGTGATATCAATAAATGCAGTTCCTGCTGACTTCGCTGGATATTTTAAGCAGGCATAGACTGCAGACATAACTCTCATTTTTTTAACAGAAAGTATGACTAAAAATGAGGGTATTTTTAGTATACTTTATTATTCTTACAGAGCCAATTTTAGCTTAACCTTCTCTTTCTAAGGCATGATGAAAAGCTGCAAAAACTGTTGTATTCTTGGTTTTATTCCCAACGGCATACTGGCATACTGCTTGCACAAGACTGCCTTGAGCAGTATTCTGTAAACTAAATGATAATTATGCGTATATGAGCACTGGGCCAATAAAGCACAGAATTTGCTATTCTCATTTATAACTGCTGCGTGGCAGCATCTCTTCCTATTAAGGCAAAGAAGGTTTCTTTTTATACTAACACACTGAAGAAAATACAAAACAACTTGAAAACCTCTGTGTAGGAATATGCACAGAAACAGAGTTTAAATTAATCATATCTTCTTTAGTGGATGTAAGCAAAAAGGGACGATTTGGCTGTTTCAGTACTATAAATCTTAAGGTACTAATTTATTTCCAAATCAGAATTTTCCTGTTTGATCAAACTAGACACTGTAGCTCCTAATAAAATAATAATTTGGCCTGCAGTAAATGTCATTCTGAAGTACTGTTCAGAGTGTAGGCTTCTAAAGGGCAAAATAGACTCGATTTTAAAAAGGAAAATTTACAAAAAAAATCCACCTATAACAGATGCTTTAGCATATGGCTAGGTTTTAAGTGAGTGCATAGTTGAGCACAGAAAATAAATAAGGGCATGACAAGACCCCCCCCTTCTTCTTTTGCCCCATAGATACACTAATCACATGGTCACCGGATGGCATATACAGAACTTTGAATGCAGTACAATATTTATAGCCACCAATTTGAGGCCTTAAAAGCTGACTAATAAAATGTTTATTTCATATGGCTGAAAGAAAGCACTTTAATGTTGTTTATTTTTGTTGTTATTACTATTCAGAGCACAGAAAAGAATTTGTGCAACCGAAGTAGGCAACTGGGCCTTGAAATTACCTCACTGATCTCTAGGCCTCAGTGAAGATAGCAAAGCCAGTTGTGAGGCCCTTAGCCCAGAAACCTCCACCGCCCTGAGCTGAAAAGCTGGGGCTCAATTTTATTGGAAAGCTGGGCAAGGGTGTACAGCTCCCAACTGTGCCGTGGGACCTGCACGGGCGAGCATCGCGAAGACGGCTTTGCTCCCGACCCCGCTGTCGCCATCATCCCTGTGTCCCTCTTGGGTGGAAGGGACGGCGCCGCGCAGACACCCCTCCAGCGCCAGGGCGGCGGATGGATCCTATGGCACCTTCCCCCAAAGTCTTGGTTTTCCCCGCAGTTATTACAGGAACAGCAGCCATGCTGTAAGTCGAAGCAACACCTTGTATGCTCTTACTATCCGAGGCCACAAGAGGGAGAACAAGATAACAAAGCCGTGATATGCATAATTGCATGCCCCAAATCGTCTTTCAGCTTCATAAAGCCTGTCTGTTCTTCCAGTTTCCTGGATTCAAGTAAATAATCATTAAGCTTTCAAAAGCTGAACATCAGAAATTTGCAATTGAAAGGTAAATGAAAATGACACTGGAGCAACGTTCGCCTTTATGCTGTACCATACACTGACCCGCAAGGACTGAATATTTCTACAGGAATAATACTAAATGCCTCATAGAAGAAAGATCTTTAAAAACTTTAATACAGATGGAAATCCAATTAAACAGAACATATTTCTGCCTTGAACACATTTATGGTAAAATAGTGTTTAGTTTTTTCTTTGATGGAGGCTACTGCAGAAGCTTGCATAGACTTTGCTTTTTATGAGCCTTTATTAATTTAAAGATAAATATTCAGCTTCCTTTGTGGGTGCTCTTCTATATCTCAGGAAACTGAACAGATAACTCATAGTCTGACTATTTTAAGGAAATTAATTTGCATTACAGCACAAAATTCTCAGATGCACTTGTATTAAAAAAAATATAATATCATCATGAATATATAGATTTAAGAACACAAAGTGTAGGAAATACATAGTCTTTCTACTAGACATTATGTCAGCCCTGCTGGTATTAAAAAGACTAGAATTATATAGCTGTATTATCATCTTTTAGCATGTTTCTGAGTTTACACTGTCACCCAGAGACCTTTGGTGAACTTACTATTTAACAACAATGCTGAAGAAAGTATGTAAAGAAGATGGGTAAAACACATTATCCTGGGCTATAAAACACCCTTTCCATTTCTTCCTTTTGCTTTATTATTTGAATGCTATATTGTTAACATTGTTGTTTGAAGACCACCAAGGGACTGTGGCAATTCATAATGTTGCAACACTGAAAATAATGTTTGATTTATTTTTAATGTGAATACAGTAGTGATTTTGCTTGTCAGAAGCCATGGGGAACAAAGTTGGATATTATACATTAGCAGCCTCCATTTAATGTAATAGGGAATATAATTAGATCATAAACAGAGACATGATTTAAAAATGCACTCTTTTATGATTAATGAAGTGATATTAAAATGTTCTGCTGCTATAAACAGAATATGTGCATTTCCAGGAAAAGTGTAGAGCTTCTATTGGGGGAAAAAAAAAAAAAAAAAAAAAAAAAAAAAAGAGTATGAAGAAGCGAGACAGACAATAGAAATTAGCAGAGGTATGTCTGCATTTTTTCACAGTAAATTTTATTCTGTTTCCAAATTGTTTTTTTTTTGTTTTGATTAGTGTATTCTCTCCACTTTCTTCTTCCTGCATAACACGAATAAGCAGAGAAAAAGAAGAAGAGAAAATATGTAGATGGAATAGCTTAATGATTTCAAAGGTTGTGCCTAATCTTGTGCAAGTACTCATAAAAGACCAGTTAAACTACATATGTAGATCTTTGTAACAGGAAACCCAATCAGTTTAGTATTTAGTTGGGAAGGACAGCATGCTCCCAAACTATCCTTTTTTTTCCCCTTCTCTTTTTTGTTTTGATTTGGTTTCTCTTTGAAAATTTAATTTTAAGTTATACATTCCTTTTATGCATTCCTATAGAAGAGAAAAAATATATTTTCATCATAAAACTGTAGGGTTTTTTTACTTCACACAGTGCCAATTCCATACTTTTCCTGTCATATCTGCAGTGCAGATTGCTTAAAAGAAAGACAGTCAATCTCAAGAAAAGAAGATGAAAATAACCTTGCTTTAATACAACCAGAGCAGTAATTTTGCTTAAATTTACATGGACTTTGGGGGTTTTTTTCAAGTACTTTTTTACTATTTCCTTTCTAGATGGAGACACCTTTTATAGATCTAGGAATTAAAGCTTTCAAACTCAAAACTTACATTCTATAATTAGCTATTAAGACAAAAAGAGTCCTATTCTCTTCAGTTTTCCCATTTCTAATCTCTTCAGTTCATGGCGCAGTTATGCAGTTTTGCTATACCTTTTATTTCAGCTTTCTTATTTAGCACGTTAGCAAGTTTGATCATGGTTAGATTTACTCAAAAACTATACGGAGCAGCTGTACAGAAATGTGCTTTGTTTTGTTTTGTTTTGTTTTACTGCAGAGCGTTAGAAAATATGCTGGAAACTCTAAACCAGTCCCAGGCTACAGCAAACAGTTAGTGTCACTGCCTGCCGAACGACAGATGCTCACTGTTGTGACAGAAGTAGTTGTGTGGGCCACCTGGAAGACTAGAGACCACCACTTACTTGCAAGCCATTGTCATAAAATGTTCCTTGATTTACCATCTGCTTTTATAAAATCTTCCTGAAATTAAATATCTCAATGGAAGCACGGAATAGTGTGGTATGGGGTGGTTAAGTGTGAAACTTTGTCTGTGAGTTCAGTGAAGGAATAAACCACAGCTGCTCTTGTCTATGTGTGTGCTGTTACTGTTTTGAAAACGCGTGCTCTGCCTCTGCCTGTGATATATCCAATGTATTTATGGTGGATTTCAGCTTTTATGGTATTATGTCACATTTTTTTGCACTATTCTTATTTTTTTTTTAAGAAAATAGTTTTTAGCTCTCAGAAATTGCAAATATATAGTTCAAATTGCTAGTATTTATATAAATTGAATACCACAATATTTACTATATAAATTTACAGGCAATGAGACTATTTATTTGAATACAGCTGCATGTGTGTTTCCTAGATCAGGTTTATATTACTGTAATGGATTTCATTATATAGAACTTTTTCTCATATCAGTTTATAGTGAGAGTTATTTACATGCAAGTTTTCTTCTGTAAGGAGTAGTTGTGTAGGAAAGGCTTAAATTAATAATAATATTTCCAGAAAATTCTTAAATGAACAAGAAAAAAGTTGGCAGGGATACTTTTTTGCATATAGTATTACCAAAAGTTTTTAAATAATGTAAAGGAAAGATTCAATTTTTTATTAAATCCTATAATTATTAGACTCCATGGATTTGCTCTAAGACCACCAAAAAATATGTTTGATTCATATTACAGATTATAGGATTTTCCTAAGAATACTCATGTGAAGAAAGATTTAGAAGACAGTATTGAACAGGTTTGGTAAGTGCCAAGGGTAACAAGAGAGATGTGAACATGCTAGTATTGGTAACTACAACCTGTGCAGATGAGATCCTCTGCTTTTATATGTCATCTGATCTTGTGACTTGTCTTCATAGCCATAGCTATCATTTGGAAAGTTTTTAAATTGCTTGCCATTACCAAGATCTTTCCATTCTACCTGTTTTATTTTTGTTTTGTTTTGTTTTGTTTTGTTTTTGGTGTGTGTGTGCGCGCGCTTTTAATTTGGAGTTTTTACACCTTAAATCTATGCAAATAGAAGATCCTGCTGTTAGGCTTAAAAAGCCCAAAGGTTTGTATATGTATGTATGTGAGCATTAGTGGAGAATTTCTACATGCAGGGGATGAAGCAGGATTTGCAGGGAGAAACAGCTGGTGATCAAAAAATTCATTTGCAAAAAACACTGGTTCGAAGCAGTTCCCAGTCAGATGTGCGTGAGCTGTCTGAAGGCTGGAAGGGCGGGCAGAGATGCTTTTGCTGAAGCTCAGCAGCAGACACAGCCTCATCAAAGAGGCATACGCAGGAGTTGAAAAGTTCAGGGTAGGCCTTAAGCATTTCAGTATTTTAGGAGAGGAAAGATTGTTGGTTTATGTGTATCAAAGAGTCACTGTAAAAAACATGACTGTTATGGACTATATAATGACAAAGGATACCAGTTTTCCTTGCTGGGTTGTTGTTTTTTTTCGCTTCTTAGCTTTTTTCATATGTTTAATTCTATTCCAGGTTCAGTCATGTAATATAGGTAAGGAAAGTTATACACTTTTAAAAGCCACAGTTTTTCTTGGGTTGTGGAAACTGGAGGGAAAGAGGTATAGCTTTGGGATGTGTGTGGGATAAAAGACTATTTCTTGTGCACCATAGAACAGGAAATAAGGTAATTTTTTTTTTCTTTACATAATAGCTTACTTGAGAAAAGTAACTATCACATGGAATGTCACACAGAAATGTTATTTCAAATGTTAAATAAAAGTTTTCATAGTATTATATATAAAATCATTTTATACTATTTATTTTATCACAATCCTTGTGCAGTGACAACAGTTATGTCTGACTTTTCCTGCTGCAGTTTGTAAGAGAATATTAAACTCATGATATGGCTACCTAGTTTTATGCTTTTTTCCCTTTTCCATCAAATAATATATATTGTTAAAAATAATTTGTATAATTATAAAGTTTTATAGGAAGATTTTTTTTTTTCTGTTAATATTTTGTGTGCTAGTCATTTATGCAGGTAGAAAGGTTTCAAATCTGTAACCTCAACAACATCTCTTTAAGGAATAGATGGGGGGTGCATTTGTGAGGGTTCCAGAACTAAGCCCAAAGCCGGCACTCCCTCTAAGTGCCATTCAGTGTAATTTTAAAACAGCATTTTGCAAGTGTGATGAAGTAAGAATGTGTGGCTGAATCTGTGTGAAAAAGGAAACAGTAAAAATCTGTCATTGCCAGCAAAATAGGAAGACGTAAGACTAAAGGACTTTTCCCTATATGTGAAAACAGATTTTCTAGTTCAGAAAGATACACCGTCACCTGTGAGACCACTGTGGCCACAAAGAGTGCCATGGGGGTTAGGCAGAGCATGAACTTATTAAGGGAGAGGTAAAAAGCCTTGGTCTTCCTTTTTCCTGAAGTCTTGGCACGTTTGGCAAGGTTTGCAGTCCCATGATATGTAACATAGACACATATGGACATCTAATTAGATAACCATTTGGAGCCATCTTTGGGCTTACCTCTGTAACCCCAAAGCACATAGGCAGTATTTCCTTCCCAGATCACTTTGGTGGCTCTCACCAGTGGTTTTTTTGAGTCAGTCAACAGCCCTTGAACAGCCGTCTGAATGATGCATGTACTGACGGAATATTGGTGGGATGGGGCACACACACCCAATGTAGAAATTAGACTGACCTTTTTTATTTCTAAAGAGGTCTGCAAATATTAAAGGTCATTAAAATGAAATGAAAATAAGTTTGTCTTTATGCATTGCTGCTCCTTTATGTCCCAGTCTTGCAATGAGCTTCCTGTGGGCAGGTGATTTTGGCTAAGTATAGCTTGTTTACTGGCTTCCTGCAAGACTATAGATTTCAACAATGTGAAAATGTCAATACACAGATCCCGCTTTTGCCTTGGAAATTTTTTTTTTTTTTTTTTGGTCAAAGTAATTAGTTACTTTCTTTAACAGAAGTGTCAGACTGACTTTTTGTGCTCATGAGTGAAGTCCTCAAGTTATGCTACTTCTTGGGTGAAACTTCTTCGTCATGAGGAGAAAGACATATGAAAAACTCCCCAAGATGAAGGTAGTTTCTTTCTGATGAGTGCTATGGGTGCAGTCAGAGGACACTGTACCAGATCACTTTTATCCCTACTGTTGTTTCCAGTGAAAAATGCAAATATAGTGGCAGAAACATTTCACAATTGTCTTTTTGCTTTCAACAAATTATTTATTCAAGGAAGACAGTGGGGAAAATGAAATATTTTGTTACAACATTTTTGATGGAACCTTTTATTTTCTGTGGCTTTACAGGTTTTTTTTTTTTTTCATATCTAAGTGTCCATAAGAAAAACAGCCCATTCTGAATCAAATTCTTCAACTTGAAGTGAAAGGAATTTAGTTCTTGAAATTGTCAAAATGCTGAAAAAAATGTTTTGCATCAAAACAAACCTAACATTGCTTTAGGAAAACCCATCAAAAAGGAAAACAGAAGCAGATTTTTCAGCTTTGTTCTGCAGCTCCGAATATTGCAGAAATGAGCTGTCTGATAGCACTCTGAACTCCTCATACTTCGCTATGTTTTAGGGCTCTGAAATTTCCATCGTGTACTAATGACAGTACTAAGTGACTTTCAAGTGACTTTGAAGTGGCTTCCAAGAAAATGTTGTCCCATATCTTACTGTAAGCTTTCATCTATGTCTCTCCTGTACTTTGAGTGGTCCATTGGATTGTATTCTATGCAGCATTTCTCTGTTGCTCGCTGATAAGATTACAAGAACTACAAAATGCACCTTAATGAAGTATTTGAAAATAAATGCCAATATATTTTATGTGTAATTAAGAAAAAAAAATTGATATGTTTGTTGACAAGAAGTTCAGGAGGAACTATTCTAACGATACAGTTTGACCTCCTGCATAACGTAAACCATAGGATTTCCCCAGATTAATGCCTAACTGAAGTGGAGTTTATACTTTAGCACAGTGACTCTTAGACACTACCTCTTCCCTCCCCTGTCCCCACCTCTTTGCCACTGCCCTGTTCTCTCCTACTTCCGTTGCCCCCCGCCCCCCAGGCACTGAAATTACATATTACATATTCTCCACTAACATATTATGTTAGTCCTACTACTCTACTGTCCTCTCCTACTTCCGTCCCACCCCCCTGGGCACTGATGCTGTCCCCATGGCTCTCTCTCTTACCCTTGCTGTGAGATAATGGCAGCATCAGTGCTGAAGCAGCACAGTGAAAACCTAGAAGAAACTGGCACTGTTGCCAAGAGGCATAATGAGGGGAAGATGAGAAAGCATCAGTGACGTAACAATTCAGAGTGAAGGCAGCAAAAGTGATACCTGAGTATCTCATTGCTGCTGTCTCCTCAAAGTGTTGTTCCTACTCACCTCAACTCCCTGGGCCCATGGGTCTTTGGGCATGGATGGGCAGCTGTAACTACCCAGCTGAGATTGTGGGAGTTTGTGCGACACACTTTTGTCCATCTGAAAACTGAGTCTTCCAGAAAAAAAAATGGTTTAACATTTTCTGAGTACGCAGTATGCCTGATGTGACATTTTCTGTGGTAAGAATTTATTCTCTCTGATGTTTAGAAAGCGATGAAGTTTTAGTGCTGTTGGTTTGAGAAAAACCAACAGATACCATGTTCATCAAGGATTTGAAAAATAATGCATTTTGAGTGGATCAGTGTTTGAGAATGTTCTGTTAACCAAAAAACTTTTGATTAAAATTTTCATTTCAGTTTAGTGAATTAGTTGTTTCTTTCAGCCCTGAAAATCTGTGATATTTATAATATTATATCTTCTAATCATCATTTTGATTCCGAGTGTTATATAGTCAAATGTATGACTGAAAGATTTTCAAATACAGTGTGTATAATAAAAAGTGAGTAATAATTTTGAAAGGCAGAGTGAAATATGGGAACAAAATGTATGCCTGAAACAATTCTGAAAAATCTGAAAGTTGCAGTATATTACCTTGTGTATATATTTAAACAAGGAAAAGAAAAAAAAGTAGGCGTGCAGAATGTACAGTGGAGACAGCCAGCTTGTGGCATGCAACAGGATCGTGTGAATGCATGAGTTTGGCTTCAGAAAGCAAACATAGGCCAATTAGCTTGAAAGCAGCAGTGTAACAGTATTTTTATTGCTTCAGCTGATATCTGAACAATAGCCTATACCTAGAAATTCAAATAACCATTTAACCAAATATAGAACTATTGCAGACAGGAAAGGCAACATCAGTTGTTTACATCTGTTATGCTGATGGCAGTGTCTGTTCTGAGGATAGTAAAGGCAGCAGGTAAAGTCTTCAGCACAACATTTTTGAAACAACTTAATGATATTCTTCTAGTATTTAATCAGTGAGTATTGAGTCAAACCTGATCACTGATACCAACAGAACCTTTTTATACATAGTCTTTGTCCTCCACATTTGCCTCTTACCAAGAAAGGTGAAGGTGAAGGACCCAGGTCAGCCAAAACACCGTGTCAAATGAGGCTTTATTCCATTATTTTTTAATTTATATTCTTTTTACTTTCTCATTATTTCCAAGAAAAAGTGGAACTAATGGTTAACAAGGCTTAATCCTTTATACCAAATTGCTAAATGCATGCAGTTTTATTGGTGTCCAACCAATAACATTTAAACCCGTTGCCTGATTCAAAAAAAAAAAAAAATTGAAAAGGGAGAGAATAATTAAGTTCAGTGAAGTTTGAAGAAGGTAGGCAGATGGAAAAAAGAAGGAATGTGCTAAAAAAAGCCTGGAACGTTACATAATTAGACTCCAAAGAATCCATAAAGGAGAGACTCCTTAAAAATGCCCCAATTCAGAGAAAAGTTTGAATCCAGTCATGCGTAAGATGCAGACCCATAACACTCCCTGATCCCCTTGATTTCAGTAGTTCCAGAGCCCACAGAACTATTTGGTTTTTATGGGGTTGGTAGCTATACAGGACTGAAATTTGCTCGCCCACTGTCAACTGCCAATAATAATTTGTAGAAGTGTCATAGATTTTCTTTTTACATATTTACCCAGCTATGAATGAAAAACAGAATATATATAGTTAATAAATATAATGAAGAGGATAAAGCTCACTGCCTGCATATAATTAAAGTCAGCTTTATTTTTTGCTCAAATATTTCTGTCCCAAGGAAAGGAAATATTCTTATGTTAGATACTGTTTATAATTTGGAGACATTTTTTAAGAAGCAAGTGTAGAAGGAGAGAGAAGGAGACAAAGGAGAAATAATACTCTGATATATTTTCTCTGTAGGTTACATCACTTTTACTCAGCAGAAACTCTGCCTGTTGTTCTAAATGAGAAACACTCCCATTTTTTGTAAGTTTACTTTTCTGAACAGCAGGCACTCAAACTAGTACTGAAGGGTCGACATGAGCACTTGTATTTCCTCCCATCAGTGAATGCTAACATTTTTAATGGTGATGTCCTGCCATTTCTGCTCAACTGGGAGTACTTCAGTATCTCCTCTCCAGCACTAATAGCCCTCAGCAACTGCTCACTTCCCGTATGCTGGGCTGGTCTCTGCGCTCTTCCCGCAAGCGGAAGGGAAAGCACAGAACCTGAGCCATATAAATAATCCACTGTTTAGCCAATTATCGCCCATGATGGTGTAATGCTCTATGCTAATTATATATAGTAAGGTCTATTTAAAATGTGTTTACCAAATCTCTTTAGATAATTTCTGATGGTGTTTTTGATAGCACTGCAGACCCTCCCTGGTCAGGAAGCCTGTAGGCATTACTGAAGCAATTTTCTTGCCTTCCTGACTGTACTGTTCAACAACTTTTGTTTTGTTTCTTTATGTTTTACAGAGCTGGCAGAGCATAGAAATAGTTCAGATTAATCAGAGAAACTTAATGTATCTCTATGGCTTAAAAGAACGTTTAAGGTTCCAGCAGTTTCCTTCTTAAGTTTAGGAAATGAAGCCTTGTATTTATTTTTCTTTAAAAGTTAGATTAAGTTCTTCGGTTTCTGACTTGGTTTTGCACAGAGTTTTGTTGTGGGTTTTTTTTTCCCTTTCTGAGGTATAGTGAAATCTAGCCCTTAGGAGATTAGCCTCTTTCTCACAGTTTCTGAAATACACAGTATATTTTGTTTTAAAAGTCTGACTTTAATATTACTCCAATAAGTATAGATTTATCTTGACATTCTTGATTGAATAAAAGGAGTTTAAAAAGCAATTGGCTTCAGTAATTCTATTTCTGGAAGAGATATACAAAACTGTAATGACAATTTGTGTTACATATGTTCAGTGGTGTTATGGTAGAATTATTTATTGTACGGCTGAGAAAGCTTTAGAAATATACAATACAGGTAGTATGTGTAAATCTTTACAAAGCTGTTTTAATCCAATCTACACTATTCACAAACTGGATTCTCATCAACATTCAACTCTTTAAAAGTAAAAAAAAAATTGCCCATTGTTGATATACATTCCCCTGAGCTTTCCAAACTGGATCTTTTTATAGTTGTCATTCTGTAATTAACTCTCTGTAGATATTCATCAGTATTCAGGGAAATAAATGTGTACAATTCTTGGGAATCATCAAGTCATTTTTGTTTTTCTTTAATTCACCATCTTGGGTTCAAAAAATGTTTTGGAAGCATATATCATATAATGAGCCCTTCAGACTACATAGTACTTTTGTTTTCTATTGTTGTTATTTCTGAAACTGCCATAAAAATTAAAGGAATCAACCCAGTCAGTGGCCTGATCTGAAATCTGTTAAAACAGTAAAGCTTGCAGTGACTGCAGACAGTTTTGAAGAAAACCAAAAGAACTGGAATGTTTTTGTCTTTTAGAGTTTAATTTAACTATAGATACTTCCTGTCTCCTTTCCATTTAATTTCAACTGGATTATGAAGTTTTAATATGAAAAATAGAGACAGAAATTACTTGAGTAAATTTCAGTAGCTGTTGGCTTTTGAGTGAGTAAACCTCTCCAAAAAAACATTCTTCAGAATAAAGTACTGTTATTTAATGTTAATGTTTAGAAGTAAATATTGTTGATAGTAGAGGAAGGCAGGGAATGCTATTGCACTCTCTCCCATAGTTATTAGGGACAATAAGGATACTACCACTGAATAAAAGAATCAGTGATCCAAGCTGTTTTCCTCTCTGGCTTCCTTCTGGATCCAAGTGATTTTTGAACTCCGTAGCACAGTTAAACTGTTTCTACAAGAATCTACTATATAAACTCTTATACTTCATATTTTTATTGAATCTCATTCAAATGATCTTTTGCACCTTGATTTTTAATTTGATAAGCCATGACTAGCAGGAAGATTTTTCCCTACATTTAAAGACATTTTCCCCCTCTTAACATGATTAAGAAAAAGATATTTTGCCTTTGCCCTCTTCAGGTTGTGCTGGAAGCAGATGTTAATATTTTATATACAATTTTCCTTAACCCATAATTGGCAATAAAGACAAAATAATGTAATGTTTCAAGATTCCTCAGTGTTAACTAATTAAACCAGCAGCAGGCCTTGAGCATGGGACAATGGCAAACTTTCAGATGAATTAATTTTATGGAAGACCAGCTGAGTAATTGGACTCCAATTACAGGCTGTTTAGCTCCCTCATCACCTTCACATATAATTAAATTCAATTGGTTGATACAGCTTCTATTTTTATGAGGGCACTTACAAGCTTTTTGAACCCCACTGTGACTTTGGATCTAGGCCAATCAATTATTACTCATTTCTCTTTCAAATGGAAATTCTCTAGATTAGTCATATCTTCTATAATGCATTGCTCACATTTAAAAGATCTGTCTATAGTACATTGCAGCTGAGACACAGATGAGGAGAAATGTTTATGGATATTTTTGTTCTACAAACAATATATAGGATGTAATTGTATGTTTGTCATGGGTATTGATGAATGGAGGCTGCATGCATTTATGACCTGTCTTGAGCAATATGATGCCACATACAGTGGGTTTGATTTACTATATCATTATATTTGCAAATGCCATCCTTGTTCATGTTACAAATGATTACTGAAATTGCTCGTTAGATCTAAAATGGTCTTTATGGGCATGTAAAAAGTCATTATATATAGCTAGAGAATCCCTTAGTTGTCCAGTTTTCCTTCTTTAATTTCTTTTCAAATGAAATTAAACCATCATTACTAATTAAAATAAAAAAAAAAGTTACTGCTTACTTAGAGAAAATTTAACAGTCCCTGACTTTTGAACAGATCCATAGGTTGTTAAGTATTTTGACTAAAAGAAAGAAAATATAATTTTATTTTGAGAATGCTAGAACAGTTTCTATTTTAAAACATTTGGCTCTGAATTAGTGACATATTTTAAAGTGCAAACACAAAATTAATTAATAAGTAGGCTTTGCAACATTTCACCCATAACTAGTCTATAAGGGGATTAAACAAATGACTGGAATTGATATGGCACTTTTGCCTGTTCTCAGTATATTGGTTCCAGTGTATTTATTTCAAAACAGAGCAATATATCATCATTGATAAAACAGGAAGCAGAGAAGCAATAGTGACATCAGTGATCTTTTCCAGCTCTACTGAGTGATCAATAAAGAAAAAGGCAGTGTCAGATATGAAATATTACTTTTCTTTAAATCTTTCAGTTAGGGAAATATCAAACCTATTTCTTTGTTCCTTAAACTCTTTGATTTGAATACAGAGCATTGATTAGATATGTGAAAAATGACATTGAGACATACTAAATTTCAACAAAGTTTCTATGAAACCGTATTACTACTGATTGACTAGTAAAATAGAACATTAATGATTAATGGTCTTGTAATAAATACCAGAAAAGTAGTGTTCACTACCTTCTCTTTTGAAATATTGCCATTACAGGGAATGCAGATAGTATATGTCAGAAGGTGGCTACTTCATTGGTAAATTTTGCTATTTCCCTAATCAAGGTGTAACTGAAAAAAACCATATCCTAAACAAAACCCCTCACTTTTTGTATAGACACATGATATACAGAGAAAAAAATACAATAAAAAGATTTCTGAGGAAAATGCTTCCTATTGTTTTAAGAATAAGTATGATGGTCATATCAGATGTTATCAAAATATATTATTATTACTAGTTGTCTTTATTATTTGAGAGTAAAACAAAGGTGATAGAAATGTTAAAATAATTTTTTGTTTGGTTGCTTGGTTGCTTGGTTGCTTGGTTGGTTTTCTTTCTGAATGTCTAAGGAGCAACTTTCAAAGAAACTAAGGAAATCATGGATCAGATCAGTATTTTGATTTTTCCTGCAAGAATAAGGATTAAATTACTACCACTATTAATGTTGTAAATAAAGATAGAAGACAATTTTTTCAAGTATGCTTCCTGTTTTAGATCATAGATGCTTTCATTTAGATTAAACAGGCTCTGATGATACTTTTGGTTTCTCCCAGTCTAACATGTCCACTGTCTATTAATCAACAGCAGTTGGTCCTCTTGATGTTGCTACATGTTTGTTAATACTTTGTTTCCGCTAGGAAGACCCAGCATTTATGCAATAAAGAACATGACTAATAAGATATGACAGACCTACTGCACTTCCAGGGGACAGAAGAAAATTAGTAGTGCTGTCACAGAGCTAATATCAACTCACTTGAGGTGGCAGTTGGGAAAGGAAACCCTCTAGGTATTCTTTTTTTTCAAAGGCTAGATGCTTTAAATCACAGTGTTCATTAGACTTAGTCATCATTTCATCGTTTTGCTTCACCAAGCCTCTAGTGCCACACGTGTTTTGAAATCTTTTTTTTTTTCTCCCTAGATAGGTTAACTGAGATCAGAATGCACAATTGGCATTTCTTGTAGAGACATAGTCAGAATCGATTGGGTTTAGAAGATAAACTGCACAGAGGGAACGAAAGGAAAGACCTCATTCAGGGTATAATTTTACAAGATTTGTTATTCACAAGTGAACCGCCACCTTTTCATGGATTTCTTTCTGAATAATGACAAGAATAAAAAAGAGAGTAAGTTGGTTCACCAGTATTACACTTATTCAGGAAATATAAACAGGTATTAGAGGTGTAATGAAAACACCACCAGTACCACAAAAAAAAAAAAAAAAAAAGACCAACAGGAGAATTGAGGTGAGTTTTCTGCCCTTTTGGAAAATGAAGCCCAAAATATTCATGATCAGCTCTGGCATGTATTGACCAAACCATAACCTCGTTATTTGCCCTCCTGTCAACCAGGGGTTTTTTTGTGTCTCTTTTTTTCCCCTTCTTTCCCTGACTCATGATTGAGGGCATATACTGCAGTTTGGGAAACACCTTCAAATATAAGGAAAAAAAAAAAAAATCAATCAGAAAGGCAAATTCCTTGCCTCCACATCTGGTTTCTTTGGTGGTCAATAGGCAGGTACTTTGTTCCTTTAATAGTATTGCTATCTTAAATGTTGAGTCCCTTTCTGCACAGATGTGAACATAGCTAAATGGAGAAAACTGTAAAGGATAAGAGAAGAAAATCAAAAAGCAACTGAAATGTGCACAATCTGTGTGTTCAGAAGCAAGTAGTTTATGTAAATAAGATGCACTTAGGTATGAGAAAAAAAATGACCTTTTGTATCTCGTAATTGAATAGCTTTTAAGTCTAAGCCCTGCAATACAGTGTGTTGGCAATGCAGCATGTTGCTTCTGTGGCTTCGAAGACACTTTAACTCTTAATCGTTGATATCATCAGTGCTCCCCTCCAAAAACATTCCTCATATACAGTACAACAAAGAACAGTGTGTGCCCATTGCCTGAGCTTAACAAAGTGCATTGAGAAAGACGGCTTCCTGGGCAGAAAAGCACATCAATAACACAGTGGGAAGTGGCACCAACAGAAGGTAAACACGGGTCAGTCAGGGAAAGCTTAGTAGGTGGCGGGGCACAGATCTTCAAATACAATGAAGGGAATGACATCAGAGAGATTCATCTTTTTCTGTGCTTGAATTCTCAGTTATTAACTAAGGCATAACATCACACGGGACAACAAAGGCACAGAATCAGCAAGTTTTAGGCTGCCTCACAGATGGCACTTAAATGGTGATTTCAGTGCTGCTGAGAGAATGACTGTGGCAATTGTATTATATGAGCTATTCAGCTCAGGAAAAAAAAAAAGTGATGCATAAATGTTCTGGTTAAGTAAATATTATTCAGACATGTAAGCCACTAGGCTTACCCAGTTCTCTGTCATTATTTATTAGGTATATGTGAATGGTGTATAAGAGTTTCAGATTCCCAAGCATAATTTTTCTGTCAAGGGCTAGCAAAAAAAAAAAAAAAAAAAGCTGCTCTATGTATGTAGCGGCTTACATTTTATAGCTGAACAGGAAATAATTTGTTTTTTATTTTAGCTAGATTTAGCAAGATATGAGTCCTCATTACAAAAGAGGCTTTTCTTTTCCATGTTGTATTAAAGTGTATTCATTTCTAACCCTTTTTATCTCTAACCTCTTTCCTAATAGGGAATCGGGAAGAGTTTAAATGCCGCTGATATCAGACAGGAAGATGATTTTTACAAGCTGTTTTGATTATGGAGAGTGTTTATTTATGAAACAGATTTTTAATGTATTTTTTTGATTTTGATTAGTGTTTTATATTTTATTGCAATTTTTAATTTTGCTCATAAAATTTAGACAAGAGATTTCTGTACATGAAGCTTTTTGTACTT
>VZTQ01014293.1:30717-89862 GCA_013400755.1 Pelecanoides urinatrix
TAAAAAGATTTTATTTAATAATGATACAAAAAAAATATTTTCTTCCTGCACCTTGATGGATTGTCTTGCACACTCCATTAGGTGCACACACACCCCTTTGGAGACCACTGCTTTATTGAACAATTTGCCATCTAACAGTTATTAGTTATAAAAATCAAAAGCTCACTATAGAAGGAGTATCTTACAACAAAATATGTAGAAGCTTTATCAATTTTTTTCCACACTTACGTATTTTTCCCATTTTTGAAGTAATAGTTTAGTGAAACTTCCTGCAGAACCTACTTGCCTCCCTAACTTTGTCTAAGTTAGATATCCATAACTGCAAAAGGTTGTGATTTTACAAGAATGGAAGAATAACATGGAAGAAATGGGGAGGTACATGCTGGAAAATGTATGCTACTTAATTCTTAGCTTTGTTATAGTTTCAGTAATGTAGTAAAAAGAGAAGTCAAGGTAGATTTCCAGATCTGGATTGTAAATCTAAAGTTAGGCCACCTGCATAAGAAATCATAGCTAGTGTCAGTCAGCCTTTCACTCAGACAAGCAATGTATACTTTTCCGAGTGTCCACTTATCAGAATAAACTAAAGTAGTTTATTTATCCCAGAAGACTCCAGGAAACAAACTAATTTACTTGATATGGGTTTTCAGATGACCACAACCCAGGACTGGGACTGGAGAGCTGAGATATTTAATGAAGCAGACAAATGAGTAGAAACCTACTTCCTAACTATCTTCATGGAGGCTATTATCCACTGTAGTGATGACCTTTGCCAAATGAGCAAAATCCATGACTGAGTGTGTTTGAAAAAGAGCTGCATTTATCAAAAATTATCTTTAAAAAATGACAATACAGTCCTGTTGGTATTTGTATTTATTTTGGGTATCTGTTAACCATGTATGAGTATTATTTGAACAGAGTCAAATCACTCCATACAGAGAGGGTGCAGTGAGGAACCACTGTAAACAAAGCTCCTTGCTTAATCTGTGGGCCTGTGAGAACCAAGAGTTTTGTGGTTCACAATCCATTAAGGTGAATGTCTTAATTTGCTGTCCTCTGGGAAGATATTATTACACTGATTATTCTTTTTTTTGTATTTAAAAAAAATAATATTCACAACTAGAAGAGATAAAAACACTTTTAAAAAAAGAACAAAAAAGGGTCAGGTGAGGGAAAAAATGTAAACACCTAATTTCTGAGTTTCTGCATTAGGGAAATTGTGTTGTTTATATAGTCAATGGGACTTTCCTAGAGTGATTTGGAACACCTAAAGGTTACAAATCGATCTCTGGAGGCTCCATCAAATAAATAAAGAGCTTAATTAAGGCACCTACTCTGATATCATTATCTCACATTACTCTCTGCTCCCCTTTCAGGTTGACTGTGGTAAGTAGCTTTATAAAACTATTGATTTCTCATTTCTAAATAGTAAGTTGCCTTGAATATTTCATGATTCATGGATGTTGGGAAAAGCCAGCCAAGTGTGAGGAGGATCTGGGATTAAAAATAAAATGCATTGCTTAAGGAAAGTTAATGCAGCTAAAATGGTAATAACTTTCCTGAAGATATCTTGTTCTGAGTGTGTCCTCTGAGAGTTTTATCAAAATTCCTTTGTCAGTTACTGTATTTCCATGCCTTCAAATCCAGAGGATGATTCAAAACTACTCTACATTAGAAGGACTTTGTTATTTAGTGGCTGAGGAGTTATTTCAATTGTGAAAAGTAAGCCAAAAATGGCATTTTGCTACATCTTAGAAGTAATGAATCCTACAAAATTCAAGAAAAGAGGAAAACTTTATATCTAAATCAGCTTCAGTAGTATGATAACTGATGGCTATTCAAACATATCAAAGTCTGTAATTTTTACTTGAAATGTCTATGGCAAAAACATGTAGGATATGTTGATTTAGCAAGGGCATAAAATGGAGACATGGAATTATCATCTTTATGAGATTCTGCATGAACTGCAATCAATCAGCAACAATAGGTCAAAGCTACAGCATGTTCCCTTTGTCTGTGCAAAGATATATTCCTATTGCTGTCACCTTAAACCTCTCTTCTCCACCTATGGATTTATTTTATCCCTGTGTTTCATCTAGTCATTATCAGTGTATAAGTTCTGCAGAATGGAAACTGTTGTTTTTTTTTTTTTTAAATACAAATCTAGATGCAACCCTGAGGGCTGAATAGAAGTGTTGGTTGTTCTTGTGATATATTCAAAAAGAACAACACAATATGCTTTCTCAAGGTTAAGCTGCAAGTTTCCATAGACATACTCTGCACATATAGGTAAGGATGTTTTAGAATCTAATGATTTTACAAGACACAGAGATGACTGTGGGAAACCCAGCTGCCAGCTCCTGTTTCCGTGCAGAAGCACTGTCACTATTACTAGGATGATCACATTTCTTTCTCCTCAGGGAAGCACATGGTGTCAATGGTATGGGAGGGCAATAGGAAATATAGCAGCAAAGGGTTTTTTCCTGTGGTTGTGAATGCCTCAGACTTTGAGAACTCTGTGGGTTTAGGGACAATATTACTGCCTCCCTCCCAGGCCTGCACCAGGAGCAATCCCTTTCTTGTTGGTTTGGGCAGCCCTGCTGTGTTGCAAAGTGTGAGCTCTAGGGAAGACACACTGCCTCCATGACAGTAATCAAGAATAAAGGGATGCCCATGTTAGGTCCTGTCTGCCCCACCTTCCGCATTCTGTGAAGCAGCAGGTCTGCTACCTGTTGCAGATTTGTAAAGGTTTCTGTTTGGATTTGTTGTTGGTCTTGTTGGTCATTTACAGATCACATTTGGGTAACATTGATGTGAAATGCTACCTCCAAAATTGTTTCATTTTTTTTGGCAATGATATCTGCAAGGGAAACTGATTGGAATAGTACATAGAAACCTAGGATTTTTATATTATACCACAGCATGCACTTCACATTAAAAAGGTGATATCTGAAGTCCCTATTTTCCTTGGCCATCCACGTAAGAACCTAAAATTCAACAGGCACTGTGGTTTAATGTTAAATGTAATGAAAACAAATGGGGTGATGTTTTTAGTTCATTCTCTAATAGGTTTTCTTACCAGGTATGTGTCAAGAATAGACTAGACCAGTGCACACCAACATGCAGACAGTTAACGTGAAGCTGAGCTGAATCCTGTTTGCCAAGGAAGCCATACAAGGTTCATACCAAAGCATAGAAAAGTCACACCGGCTCCATAAAGTGTTGTCAAATAAAATAATATCTTATTTCTATTAGGGGGAAGATATGGCTTTATGGACTAACTAGCAACTGTGCCCAAGCCAAAAACAGGACTGACTGAGCAAAAAGATGTTCATGGGGTTTTTTTCACTTAGGGGGATCAGAAATGAAGAAAAGGATAAGAAGGTGGTCCAGATAAGTACAAGCCAGCTGGAGAAAAATGGTGAGTATTTTCCTTTTTATGTTTTTTTTCCCCTTTTTTTCTCTCTCTTTTTTCCACTCCCATCCCAGGAACTTCCTTATAATGAGATTGCTCAGATACTTTTCAAAGAAAGTATTTTTACTTATCATCAGTTTTGATAAAACATTACAAAAAGTTGATATAAAACCAGCAAATATCCTTTTTTAGTCTCACCTAATCTCTTGCTTTAAAACAAAGCTTTCCTCTTAACTTGTGGGAAGTCTGCTAATGACAGAAAATTATTGAGAATAGTTAAAACTAAATCTGGTTGCAAATAGTTGCGTAAGGATCAGACAGTACTGAATGAAGAGGTGATCAAATGAAGAGGTGACAAAATTGTAGACGCAATTACTTCTACATGAAGTTATAAGGAAAAATAAGGCTAACAATATATGCATAATAGGAGAGACTAAATTAATTCTAGTTACAGATCAGAGAGGAGTTCTGTGAGTCATTGCAGATCTCTAAAAATGTCAGCAATGGTCAGAAAAAAACCTTGTAGAAATGTATGCAGAAGAATGGCAAGTATGATTAGCTATTTTAGGAAAGACTAAATAGTTTAGGATATTTTTGTTTAGACAAGGACAACCGAGGAAAGGAAGCAGTGCATTACCAAACGTTTTCCATCTGATGCAGAATTAAATTCTGGAACTCATTACAACAGATGACACAAGGGACATTAAGTATAGGTAGGTGGAAGCAGTGCAAGAGGAGTAGATAGATCCACTCATCTGTCCATTAAAATACTGTGATCCATACACAATGTCCAGTAAAATATTCTAATCTGCTACCTCTCAGAGGCTGAAAGGGTCTGTCAGGAGAGGGATCATCCTATTATTTCTCTCTGTCTCTCTCTCTCTCTTTTTTTTTTTTGTCTGGTTGATTTTTTTGTTTTGTAATTCTTTCCTTAAGTATCTGTAATTGTCCACTGACATCAGAGATATGTGATGGTTGACTAGGTGGAGTCTTGTTCTGACCTAGCATGTCTGTTCCTATCCTATTGAGATTTTTGTGCATTTTATTTTGGATCTTTAAACATTTATAAAGCTCAAAAATTATTGCTGGTTTACCATTGCTAACAAACATTGTTGCAGATCTTGCTGGGGGAGAAGAAGTTTATACAGAGAAGTGTATTTTACTAGTACCCTTTATATCAGTTATGTCTTCATTTACCTTGAATGAAATCAGCTAACCATATGTAAAATATGTTGTCTCTACACCACTTCATCCTGTAATGTATAAATATGTACGTTTGCACTTTGTACATAATGTGTTTGTATGTGTATGGATGTATATGTATGTTACATATGAATGTATGTATGTAAAATAGATTTGATTTTACTGTAAGTGAAATATCTGTTTAATTGATAGATATGGGAGAAAAAAAACTGATGTCATGGTTAGTCAAAATAAAACCATAACATTTCTAAAGAACAACCCTCGGTTTGGATGGTGATATAAGGCAGTTGAAGAAATGGGAAATAATTTGATAATATTTTCATGAATTTACAAAAATGCTATGCCCTCCTTCTGACCTAGCAGGAAGTGGGCAACCACTTAATCCATACAAGGCATGAAGAAAATTCCTATCTTCTGTCTTTTAGTTACTCTGCAATTTTTCTTCCACATAGCTATAATGGACTGATTGGTTTCATTGTTTTTTTATACACTATGTATGTCACAAGTGCTATAACCTTTGTGCCTGCTTTTCAACACATCCTGTTAAATTTTCAACTAAATAACAAAATATTCTCAGAAAATTATACTCATGGTTATAAATAAGAATAAAACTGAGATATAACTTCATATTTAATGTTAAAAAAAATCCAGGTGCCATTCATTGCATTGTTTGCAAGGTTAGACTTGCTGATAGTTTGCATTAAAGATTTTTAAAATTCCTTCTCTAAAGAGCTCAAAAAACAATGCAGAAATTCTGTGGATTCATCATAGCTCATCACAGTTCCTCTTTGGAATCTGAAACAGAGTTTGACTTTAATATTTGCTGTTAACATTTCAAATTTAGTGTTTGGGAAACGTCCAAACTAGTTTTATATTCTAGTGCACAATACACTTGCCTCTGAGACTTTCAGCACCCCAGAAATATCACCCTCTTCAACAGTGAAAATTCTTTGAAATTTCAAAGAATGCAATTTTCAAAATGTTAATGCACTAATATTGTAGCTTTTCAGGAAGTGCTTTGTTTTTAAAGTTATATTTCTGGAACTCCTACAGTATTTTATTGCAGTAGATTGCAGGTTAAGACTGCGAAAGGAGGAGGGGAGTACCCTATAGAGAGATAACTTTTCACTAATAAGCAAAATACTACAATATCTTTTCCCAAAAACTTTTCCACAGGTGCATTTTCTGTAAGAGAATATATACTTCCAAATTAAAACCATACCATTTTCTTGCATCCATAAAATTATGCTTGTTAGTCTTGGCATTTATAATCTTAAAGAAAATATACGTCTCAGAAATACTGTAGAGTAGCTAGTGGTTCTGGAAAAAGTAAAACATCAAGGGAAATTTCAACTTAATATATATTGGCACCTCATGACATTTTAGTCAGTACTGCTTATTTAAGGAGGCAAGGAGATTTTGAAAGACCATTTAACAAAAATCAGTCTGGTGGTGGATTTATAAACACAGTACATTATAACTGTCTGACAGAAAGATAGAAATAATATCCCATTTACCATCAAAACTGCTCCAAGAAACAGAAAAGGAACAATTCTGTCTGGGCATGGTCACTTTAAATTTGACAAATTCTCAGAGCTCATCAGGTTGCCAAATGACATTGAGAAAGAACAGATATCCCCGCTTCCTACTCCTCCTTTCCTTTCTTGGTTCCTTAACATATTGGACCTTTTCCATCAGTCAATTACACTGCAAAACATTGTTGTCCTTGGCAATGCTCTCAAAGGGAAGGATTAAACAATTTGGGTTCAGAAGCACATTGCACTGTAAAAATCATACTTCCATGAAGTACTGTGCCTTTCAATATTTAGGGTGCTCAGAGACCACTGGTGATTGAGCTCAATCATTTAATTCACTAATAAGTGTATATGGAGTCAGGGCTAACTGGGTAGACATCTGCAGCACAATTTGGATTTCTTTTCACATTTTAAATAGTTCAGCGGAAATAAAACTAATGCTTGTCAGATCTAAAAGCTCAAATATCTACAAGTGGGCTCTGTCTTCTCTTTGTAGGCTAAGTTTATCTAATGTGTCATTTTTTACTTTCTATACTTTTCCTCATGCACTTTGATTGCCACGGAGATGAGAAAACAATCAGCTGGAATGAAGAAATAACATTAACATTTTACCAGATATTGAATTACTAGTTAGAAAATCAAAATGCATTTTCATTAGCAGAGATATTTTCACCAAAACAGTATAATTTACAGAAAAGCCCAATGTTCATGTGATGTTTATTTTTTCAATTCCTTTTTCCTGGAATACAAGATAAATTTTATCAGTTCATTTTAATTTGTTTTATAAGAATCCTCTTCCCACTGCTTTCACAAAAATAGGCAAAAAAATCCCTTGAAAACACATTTGGAGTTGAGACACATGTGATAACAGATTTTGCTAGAGTTACATTTCCACAGGCATTGTCACACCGCTGCTGTTATGCCTTGTGTTAATCATGTATTTCACAACAGTGTTTTCCAGAAGTCTTATTCAGAAACACCCTCAAAGTTTCAGTTCGTGATTTTTAATCACAGGGACTGAAAGACACAAAGAACTTAGGCCAGAGTTGAAACCTGGGAAGATCTGTAAGTTCAGAGCAGACTTTCAAGAGAGAGACAGTCTCCTCTGGTTGTGCCTAGAATTCCTCTCCCAGCAGTGGATTGATTATGCCCTGCAGAATAAGAGTGTCTCTTTTTATTGTCAGGTCCATGAGAAGCAGCAACAACATTTCAAAAACGGAAAAAGAAAAAAAAGAAAAAAAGAGAAAAAAGAAGGAAAAGCCTCTGTCTGCCTTCACATCTGATATTTCCATTGCTTTTGATTTTTTTTTAATAATGTATTTCATAATTCGGTTATTTATATTTATTTTCTGGAATTTTTAAAGGAATAAATGTGAAAGGGTAATGGGAATAGCTGCCAACAATTGAAAATCCAGACTGTAAAAAACATTAGTCTCTAGAAAGGTAATACCATGTGAATCACATCTCCATTTTGCCTTGATAACATAAGAAACAAGACCCAGTACTGAAAGAAGCTTTACAAACTATGGACAAGACAAATAAGAAAATAAAGGATGTGAAGGGGTTCATTGAAATGGCTTCTATGTTGAGTAGTACAAATATTATAAGCAATGACGTCCTTTGAGAAATCTAAGTATTGCTTTTTATTTACCTATATTGTGTTGCGGTGGTTTTTTGTTTTGGTCTGGTTGGTTCGTTTGGGTTTTGTTTGTTTGTTTTCCTTACAAGGAAGCAAAATACCTTTTGGAACTGTACATTCATTGATTTTCAGAGCCTCTCTTTTCTGGATGGTTAGTCCAAGATGATTCAGCATCTCTCTTCAGAAGTTTGATGTGGCAGCTTCTGCTAAAATTTTCTCTTGTATGAAAGAGGATAAAGAAGATAAATGGGGAGAGGTTTGGTAAGACAATATTGGTACCAGTTTTTCACCATAACTTGTAGATTACAGGTAACTTTTGCCTTAAATAACTGAGAAGAGCAAAGATTTGAAATAAGTAGCACCTTTTTTATTTAACCAGAGCAGCTAGTATAATTAGAAAAAAATACTGTGCTTCTTGGCCACATAATCCCTTGTTTGGGGAATCAGACAAATATAATAGGCAATGGAACAAAAAAGATAATGGAATCTCAACCACTAAAATATAGTCAGAGAGCATATTTTGTACTTGACTGCAGAATGCTATTACAATAAATCAGGATCAATGTCCCACAGGATGTGATCTCCATTTAAAATAATTTTTCTGATGGCATGCCTGTGCTATTACACTGAGCATGCTGCCTTTCTAAGCCATGTTGGTCTGGAGACCTACAGTTGCATATGCCAAAAAGCAGTAGAAAGGCAAGATCGCGATCAATGTTGCAATGCAGTGACATTAGTGAAGATGGATTTCTTTTCTTTTAATTTGCCCAGCAGTTTGATTCCACTGCTTTAGTAATTTTTATTCTAGTATTGCCACTTGCTAAAAGGTTCTATTTTAGGACATAGCTGAAAAGATTGGGTCAGATTCATTCCTGAGGCAGTTCCATTAATTTCAAGGGAGATAAATTGCAAGTGAGTTCGTCTAGTGAAGATTTGTTTAACATCAATAAACAAAATTGAAATATTTCCACACTTAAAGGTGCTTCTATCTTTGAAAAAGTATTCTGAATGGCATAGAAGAATCATAGTATAATTGGAAGAAGAAACACATAAAAGTAGCATACTCACACATCACTTCCAATGCCCCTATATTCTTTAATTTTTGCTTACATTAAGTGGCATCACACTTTAGGATTATTGCTGCAGGTTGTACCTATGTTACTCATGAATCAGGGTAAGAGCATGGCCCATGAACACTGGACCACAAGCTTCTCTACTGCTTCGTTCTTCTTTGCTTTTTGCCTGTTTTGGCCTGTGCCATCCGGGCATGGTATGAGAGAGAGCATGGTCAGGCATTGTCTACCACACTTTGTGTGGGCAACACCACCCTATTCTGAGAGGAGAAGAGAGACTGCATTCAGGACCAGAGAAAATGCCCTGGTCCATTTTATGTATTAGTACACACATGACCTTTGTGACGACTGAGAAACACGCTGGGGAGAAGCCTGGTCATCATTGGCAAAGGGCAGTTTAGTGCTGTCATGATGTTAAATAAGACTAAATTTAAAGTTGAATGAAGTTAGAATTTTACTCTAGATGAGACTGGGGGCAGGAATGTTCCACAAATATTTCCCCTCAGTCATCATATAGACTGTACCATAGCACCTCTTGCCAATTGCAGAGGTGGAAGAAGCTGGTCCCCAGGACTCAGCACATAAATGAAATTTCATGCTGCATTTGTGAAACTGGAAACATTATAAAGAGAAGATCTAAAGAAGATCTTGGGATGTCTTCTTGTTAATTTGATGGAACTCTAATTCATTTCAGTGAGAACGTTCATCAAGTGCTATCTACTACTTTTTGCTATTTGTAATTGAGGCTGAGGGGCTTTTCAGATATGCAGCCCCCTTCAGCAGCATTTTTTTCACAATGTTTTACTGCATGGTTTCCTTGTGTGTCTGTTTACTTACATTTTGCATGTTTTTCCCATTCCTTTTACTCTCTCTTTCTGGAGACAGATTTTTTTATTATTATTTATTTTTCATAGAGAGGTTTCAGTTGGAAGAGATCTTTAGAGATCATCTAGTTCCAACCCCCTGCCGTGGACCTCCCAATTGTTGTTAACTGTTATATTTAGGACAGGGTATCAGAATTAGAGACTTGAAACACAGAATATGATACAATGTAAGAAGTTTGCTCTTCTGTGTTTTAATATTTTTTGTACAATTTTTCTAAAAGATATGATCTGTCATGCTTTTACACTAGATTCTTATCATAAAAAACATGTATATGAAACTGTCTTATGAACTAGTTACAGAAAAATTAACCCTTTCATGACTTCAACAGACTCAGAGAAGAACATTTTATTATTTTCATTTTTATTTTTCAACATTGGAAGTAGCTGTAATAATTTAGAACATATTTGAATAGGATATTCTGATTGCTGTGAATTTCTGCTACAAGCAAAAGACGTGCCTAAAATTGTTTAAAAAAAAAAAATTCTCTCATGTTCACTGGTGGGGGTTGTGAAAACTCATTTAAGCTTTCCAGTTTGCCTTCTTTTTCCTTTCTCTTACAGAATTTTGATCGGCAAAGGTTGAGCTCACAGTTATTTATTTGACTTTCTGAGAGTGATTGCCCTTTGTTTAAAAAGGAATCTTAATTGATGATACAATATATACATTCTCAGTCTGTTCATACATAACAGTGTGTATGTCCTGGAAAAATGTAAATGACAGAACCTCTGTTTCAGTGGAGTAATTACTGTTTTCACAGAGATTGGTAAATGTAAAACTCTGTACAAATGATAGTAGTTATTGCTACTATTATTTGCTTCCAAAGCACTCTAAATTGTCTGATCATATGGTAACGGTCCTTAGGTACTAGAAAGAAACTTGTACTATGTGTTTAGATTAAGAAGCAAAAAATTCCTTTTGCTTCTCCAGTGATTATCCTTAAATTCAGATGTGCAATAGTAGATATTTGCTTGTTGCTTTATGTGGCTAAAGGGGGAAGATGGGCAGGAATATGGGTGGAATTAAGATTCTACTTCCTGGCTGATATAACTGAGCTGGTTTTGATCAGTAAATCCCTGTCTTCACTTTAAAAGAAATGAGAGAGCAAAAAATGAGTGTCTCAGAAAAGTACCTTCCTCTTTCATTAGATCTGCTACTTAGATTTTTCATGAACTTTTCCTAAGAAATTTTGTTTTCCTGTTTCAAAAAAATGTGAGCTTTTGTGAATGCCTTTTATCTTTTCTCCTGTCTTTTGTACAACTTTACAGTTATTTTGATCATCTAATAATTTGTCCAAATTGGTTATCTAGTGGTGAGTAGAAATGCAGATAGGTAATGTTCTCCAGGACTATGTTTCTACTGTACTGATGGAAACAAATGATTCCTCTCAGATCTGGTGAATGAGGTGCAAAGCTTTATTAAAAAATAACTTTGTCACTGTGTACCAAAAGGCTTTCCCTGTCTCTGCTCTGTGATGTTTTTACCTCTAATTTTGTGACATTGACCTCAGAGGTGCATGGGCCTTTTCATAGAATCTATGGTTGGAAAAGACCCTTAAGATCATCGAGTCCCACTGGAAAAGTAACACTGCCAAGTCCACCACTAAACCATGCCCCTAATTTTCATTCCGTTTGTCCCATTGTCCTTCCATGAGAGGCATACCTTCTAGCACTGTTGTCATGGACTTGTGCACTACTGTCATGTACACAAAACAATGAATTCAAAGCTGCCATTGAAGTTGCAGTTCTATGGAAGTAAAACTAGCAATAGCAACACTTTCATAATAACTTATGTTTAATATTTTCATCTTCAACATCATCTATGAATTCATATTTTAAGTGCCTCACTGGAGAAAGCATTGCAGTATTTTTATATTGGTAGCACTGGCAACTTCTCTCACCTTTTAATAATAAAAATGGCTAAAGTTACATGTAACAACTGCTATAGAAATTCTGTAAAATGTAATCAGATTTGACACAAAACTCTATTGCTTTACTGCAGAAAATGAAACTATAGATATGATGGTTTCAGCATGATCGTGACATGGAGCTTTATACCTCTATCTCACCCCAAATAAAAAGCTGTCAAATATTTTCCTGCATCTGGATGAGTCTCAGACACAGATGAGAGCAAGCTGGCTAAGTCTCATTACAATTCAGACTTAAATGATTATTGTGGGATGTGGAAAGCAACAGGAGGCTTTGGATGAGGTTATATCATCTCCTTTGCTTTGAGTGTATGTGCCTGGTTTTTGTTCGTAAAGTTCTCAACATAGGGATCTGATTAGATTTGCAGTTGCTTCTAGATGATCAAACAGTACAATAGCACTAAGCCTTCTTGCTCCACCTGCATCTGGTTAAGAGCTTGTGTGATTTCCTCTCTGAGCAGAGTCCTCCTCTGGTGACTTATAATTTTATTACCTTCATAGTGGAGTATAGCAAAAAATAGGAGGACAGCTTAAATTCATGCTGAGGATATAAGTGACAGAATACAGCTGCCCATTTGATAGAAAGGAGCAATTTATAGTGAGCAGAGTGATGTTTGCATGTAGGGATATATATATTGATGGCCATTTGGTTTCTTTGTGGAATTCTGAGGTCCATTTTGACTCAAAAAAAGGTCCAGGCAACCTGGTAACAATCCATATGGGACACATTCTCTCACAGTTCAGTATGCAACCAAATGAAGGACAGAAGTATAGTCTGGAGTTCAAGGATATTTGCCCCTGGATTGCCCCTAAATAATCTGAATTTGTTCTTTACATTTTTGCAGTAATAAGGCTTGCAATATACATTTATAATCTAATGCATTTGTACTGATTTTGGCTGGGATAGGGTTAATCTTTTTCCTATGAGCTCCTATGGTGCTATGTTTTGGATTTGTAATGAAAACAGTGTTGATAACACAGAGGTGGTTTTGTTATTGCTGAGCAGTGCTTACACAGAGTCAAGGACTTTTCTGCTTCTCACTCCACCCCACCAGCAAGCAGGCTGGGGGTGCACAAGAAGTTGGGAGGGGACACAGCTGGGACAGCTGACCCCAACTGACCAAAGGGATATCCCATGCTGTATCATGTTGTGCTCAGCAATAAAAGCTTCAGGGAAGAAGGAGGAGGGTGGGATTTTTGAAGTTATGGCATTTGTCTTCCCAAGTCACTGTTATGCGTGATGGAGCCCTGCTTTCCTTGGAGATGGCTGAACATCTGCCTGCTGATGGGAAGTAATGTATGATATCCTTGCTTTGCTTTGCTTGCATGTGCAGCTTTTGCTTTACCTGTTAAAGTGTCTTTATCTCAATCCATGAGTTTTCTCACTTTTACTCTTCCAAATCTCAGCCCCATCCCACCTGGGGGGACTGAGTGAGCAGCTCTGTGGGGCTGAACTGCCAGCTGGGGTTAAACCATGACAGCACTCTATGTATGATACTAAATGTGTCACTTCTCTGGCTTCTTAAGTGTATTCACACTGTATTTTTTTTAACTGGTAGTACCTTATATACAACTAAAAAAATACTAATAGTAAATGTAGTGGAATATAATAAGGTCACTTATTTGTAATTTCATTTGCTTTTAACTCTCAGTAAAGCCATGCTAAATTTCCACCTTATTAATGTCTTCCTCTAGTTGCCTTTGTCTGTGTTTAAGATTTGTTTAATATTGGAAAAAGATAGATTTCTTAATAATACCTACACATCTGATGTCAACAGATGAATCTACCCTTGAGTCAGGGAGACAAGGGGATGCAAAAGCAGAGGCATGTCCATCAGATGGCCCAAAACACTGTTAAATTTAGCCAAATCTTGCCCCTAACTTAGTGAGTTTTACAGTATATAATTACAGGCTTAAGAAAATAGATGATCCTTAAAGCAGAGTTGATTGAATTAAGAAATGTGCCTTCGGAGATCTCCCTAAACCCTTGCATACAGAATAGTGCTTCTTTTATACTTACTCTGCACTGATAGATTTTGATTTTATTTCTATGGAGTTGCCCAGTCTTAAAAAAGTAATATGTTTACTTTTGTGTAGTTTGAAGTTCTGTGACTGTGGTATGCCACAGCAGACTGTGGGTTTGAGTCACCTTTGGCTAAGGGTTACCTAAAATATAAACCTCTGATTTTCCCCAGCAGTGTTTTAATAATTGGGTCTCTGTATCATAGGTAAACTATTGATCTATCTATTCCTTTGTCCATTTCTAAAAGATAAAACCTGTTCCAGCTGCAGTTTTGGAGCATCCCAGTATCTGTAGCTTGCTGTGCACCATCAAATTGTGTTCCCTTTGGAAATTATATTACCCCAAATGCTTACTCTATGTCATTCTTCATTCATTACCTGGAGCCAAGCATGAATCTTCTGTACTTGAGACAATTCAGCAATGAAACTGCAGGCACATAGAGAAATTTCAAGCACCTGGAAATATCCAAAGTCAGGGCAACCTGTACCTATGCCTCAGTCTTCTTTTGGATATGGCCTTAGAAAATTTGTATTTATTTTGTTCAGCAGTTCAATACGATTTTAAGCCCAATAACTCAAATTTTGAGTTATTGGCTTCAGTTCTGTATTCTTCTCATTAATAGGTATGATATTAAGATTGTCTTGGCATGATATAATTTCTTCTTTTTTAATGGATTATTTAAGACCCTTCAGGGTTTTATTTTCTATTTTTATTGACAATTTCATACAGAAAGCTAAATTAAACTTTTCTGCTTAATAGAGCATAAAGTTTGGGTCATCCTGTCATTTCCCCACTGGTTATCAGATATGCAGCCACCAAGTCAGTTTGAGGATGCTATCTTAGCACTGAAAATTACAAGTTGAGAGAAAGAAAATTAATCATTGAAAGGTTTTATAAGAATTGCATTTAATAACAAAGTATTTCTGGACACATCCAGGAAGTTTTGACTAACTAAGCAGCAATATAGTGATGTGGTCTTTACAGGAGGTATCAGAAGCTAGCCACCCAAACCAATAATGAATACAGTAGGGTTTTTTTGTGTGTGCGTTTTTGTTTTTGTTTGTTTGGTTGGTTTGGTTTTTTTTTTTGTTTTCTGTAGGAAACAGACACCTGAGAACTGGCTGCTGAATTATTTGATTAAAAGAATAATAATCATCATGTATCAAGTACTGAAAATAAGAAATGTGTTGCAGCTGGGAATATGAGTCTTTGTGAATTCACATAAGTATTGCTACTTAGATGGAGGGTTTTCTTTATGTTGGATAGAAAATAGTTTTGTGTTCATAATTTCTTGGCAAGGAGTTCAACTGCAATCGTGGCCAGGTGGGTGGTCTCAGGTGAGTTTAAACTGGGCAGCCTTCAAGCAATGCTTTAATATTCTGACCTTCTCATTGGGAAAATTTCATTTAGAGACCCTATAGGAAATTGCTTTCTACAAATGATATATTGGGGAAAGAAGAAAATTCCACTCTCAGATGCTAGTCAGTTAGTAAGACTAGAATTATTCAGGTCACCTCAATAGTCCTAAACTTCATCCACGTATGCTACGCTGAAATATTTAGGGTCATTTACATAACAGAATTTCTAATTATCTTCTTCCTGTGATCCTGTGTCTAGCATAGCTGCAGAGCAGAAATTGCAGTGATCTCCTTAATTACTTCCACAGTGGATTGATACCAGTCAAAAATATCACATCCTTTATATCTTAGTAGCATAGGAAAGTTTGTTTCTTAGACTTGTGGGATAGCTATGCTTTCACATAAAAAAGGTTAGGTTAATCTTAAATTATTTTAGGGAGCATAAGTTTCAAAGGAACTAAAGCAACATTATCTACACACTCAAGTACACTGGCTACACAGACATTANAGATATGCAGCCACCAAGTCAGTTTGAGGATGCTATCTTAGCACTGAAAATTACAAGTTGAGAGAAAGAAAATTAATCATTGAAAGGTTTTATAAGAATTGCATTTAATAACAAAGTATTTCTGGACACATCCAGGAAGTTTTGACTAACTAAGCAGCAATATAGTGATGTGGTCTTTACAGGAGGTATCAGAAGCTAGCCACCCAAACCAATAATGAATACAGTAGGGTTTTTTTGTGTGTGCGTTTTTGTTTTTGTTTGGTTGGTTGGTTTGGTGTTTTTTTTTGTTTTCTGTAGGAAACAGACACCTGAGAACTGGCTGCTGAATTATTTGATTAAAAGAATAATAATCATCATGTATCAAGTACTGAAAATAAGAAATGTGTTGCAGCTGGGAATATGAGTCTTTGTGAATTCACATAAGTATTGCTACTTAGATGGAGGGTTTTCTTTATGTTGGATAGAAAATAGTTTTGTGTTCATAATTTCTTGGCAAGGAGTTCAACTGCAATCGTGGCCAGGTGGGTGGTCTCAGGTGAGTTTAAACTGGGCAGCCTTCAAGCAATGCTTTAATATTCTGACCTTCTCATTGGGAAAATTTCATTTAGAGACCCTATAGGAAATTGCTTTCTACAAATGATATATTGGGGAAAGAAGAAAATTCCACTCTCAGATGCTAGTCAGTTAGTAAGACTAGAATTATTCAGGTCACCTCAATAGTCCTAAACTTCATCCACGTATGCTACGCTGAAATATTTAGGGTCATTTACATAACAGAATTTCTAATTATCTTCTTCCTGTGATCCTGTGTCTAGCATAGCTGCAGAGCAGAAATTGCAGTGATCTCCTTAATTACTTCCACAGTGGATTGATACCAGTCAAAAATATCACATCCTTTATATCTTAGTAGCATAGGAAAGTTTGTTTCTTAGACTTGTGGGATAGCTATGCTTTCACATAAAAAAGGTTAGGTTAATCTTAAATTATTTTAGGGAGCATAAGTTTCAAAGGAACTAAAGCAACATTATCTACACACTCAAGTACACTGGCTACACAGACATTACGGATTCTTCCACAATAAATCATAGTACCAAGCACAAAATCTAGATAGTTGGTGGATTTGTGACCTCCCTGGAATAGCTGGAGCTCTAAACCATTGAATGGATAAATGATGCATAACTGTAGTTTCCTCATCTGTGACAGATGCAGTAATGGCCAGGGCATATTTTTCAGGTAATTTAAGTGAAAACTTTGCCCATTGTTCTTATCCCAGAAGTTTTACTTTTTGGACTTCTGTGCTAGAAGGAGCATGTACTGTCTGCTTTTAAAAAACTTAAAAAGCTTATAATATCTCTAATGGTTATAACAAAAAGTATAAAACTCACCCTTATTTCTCTTCATGGTAATATTAAGATCATTCTTGTTTTCAGTTTTTCTTCGCATGTGTGCTGGTTTTGACTGGGATAGAGTTAATTTTCTTCATAGTAGCTAGTATGGGGCTATGTTTTGGATTTCTGCTGGAAACAGGGTTGATAATACAGAGATGTTTTCATTATTGCTGAGCAGTGCTTATGCAGAGTCAAGGCCTTTTCTGCTTCTCATCCCACCCCACCAGCGAGGAGGTTGGGGGCACACAAGAAGTTGGGAGGGGACACAGCTGGGACAGCTGACCCCAACTGACCAAAGGGATATTCCATACCATATGGCATCATGCTCAGCATATAAAGCTGGAGAAAGAAGAAGGAAGGGGGGGATGTTCGGAGTGATGGCGTTTGTCTTCCTAAGTCATCGTTACACGTGATGGAGCCCTGCTTTCCTGGAGATGGCTGAACACCTGCCTGCCGATAGGAAGGAGTGAATGAATTCCTTGTTTTGCTTTGCTGGTGTATACGGTTTTGCTTTACATATTAAACTGTCTTTATCTCAACCCACGAGTTTTCTCACTTTTACTCTTCTAATTCTCTCCCCCATCCCACCAGGGGGGAGTAAGGGAGCGGCTGTGTGTGTCTTACTTGGCAGCTGGGGTTAAACCACAACAGCATGTTATGCATATTAATTATTTTAGATCATGAGACTAATATTCCTTTAGAAATTTCTCTAGGAGAATTCCTCTTTTGCAAAGTTTACAATGTTTGCTATGTTAACTATGTTTTGATCTTGTTTATGTTTTCACAGTTAATTTATATGACTGATATATAAAACCTTTTATTTATGGCTGAAATATCTTATCCTACCATGAAAAGAGTTAGTTGCATTGCCAAGTTCGGAATTAGGAGTTGAACGAAGAGTTTTCAGTTTTCACCAGTTATTGCCTTTGAGTTATTCATTTTCATATTGCATTTCTCTTGAAGTTATGAGTACTTCAAAATTATTTGCCAGCTCATTTTGTAGACTACTATAGCCTATTTTTTTAAAAATTTTATTTTTAAATATTAAATTTAAAAGGTTTTATAGTTTGAAGAGGTTTCATTGCTCTAGGCAACCTAGACAGTCTTCCCAGTTGCCAGACATAAATTCATGCCTGTTTGCATCCTGATTTGATAAAGGGGCAAGGTCTTGATGTGCAACAGACTGTTCTCCGCACCTAGGGAAAGGAAACCCAGGGAAGGGATCTGGACAGATCTAGACAAAGTCTTGGGTGTCATGGTATCCTGATTCAATGGTCTTAATCCTTGCAGCTAGGTTTGACATAAGTACATTATAATATTTGCTTTAAAATTGACTATTATCTGTTACTCTTGTTGTATTTGGTACACAATGTAAGGACAAAAGATAGGTAAAATTTAACTTTAAATGTCTGCTGACATTAAAGCCTGTCACACAGGGACTCTTTTATAGGCTGGGGGTCCCAACAGGAACTTTTGGAGTATAACCCAGTGATGTTTTCCGTCCCTTGGTGTATAAAGACTAGCTTGGATAGTGATGTTATAACAGAGCCAAAGGGATCCTACCTACCCAATAGTTTAAAACTATTCTACACTTTAAAATGTAGTTTTTCTACACATCATTTTATTCTAATCAAATTAAATGTTTAATTCTAATCAAATTAAATGTATTCAGAAATATTTCTAGAGTAATATTTCTATTTACTCTAGAAATACTAGAGTAGCATCATCTGCTACTGTCTGTATTCAGGTAATGCCTAGGAATCCAAATAATGAATTGTAACCCTTCTCTGTTATGAGGTGTGAAGTAAAGTATTTTCTTGTCCCAGTTCAGATTACAGTCTAAGTACTGAATGTAGGATGCAAACAGAGCACTGCAAAGAAGTCATGAGACTAACAGTGTTTAGTAATATAGGCTATGTATAAGTGCACCAATTCCTTAGGGGCTTTGGTTTCTTTTATGCATCATGGCCAATAACAGTTTTAGGAAGAGAATTGATGGTGGATTACAAGATAGGTCTAGGGGGCTTTTAAAGGAGATCCTCCTAGGTATGAAAGGAAGTATGAGAGTAAACCTGAAATTGTTTGCTGCAAATTGTAAGAAGAGTGATGAAGGTAGGCAGACTGGGCCTCATAGAAAACAGAAGTGGAGTTACCTAGTGTGAGGATTGGCCATTAGGGTACCTGTTAATAAAGACAAATAGTGTATATATGACGAGACAGAAAAATCAGTGGAAGGACATAAAGGGAGGAGAAGTGAGCTAGAAAAATATTCCTTACAGTAGCATTCTGCATAGATTCAAGTGAGGCAAGATCATCTCTCAAGGCTGAAAAGTAAGACTTTCCAATAAGCAAGATATGAGATGATGAGGATCTAGGGAGAGATTTAACTGCATAGACAGAGAGGAGTATGGTATCTTATAGCTATTATGCAGATTGAATCAAAAAATATTAGATGTAGCTGGGCTATGAGGCTCTGGAGAGCAGGCTGAGTCAAAGATGATGCCTAGGTTATGGTCCTTGCTCCTATATTGAGCCTGATAAGTTCTTTAACATTAAATTTGTGGTTCATCATAATTTTTAGAGTCATAGTATAAGAATATTTCAGTAGAATAAGAAAAGGAAAAATGTCTTTTTCAAAGTAGAAAGGGAAAATTGCCTACAAATGTGGAGGGAGTAACAGAAAACCTCCTAAAATATTTGCCCTAAGTAACATATATGATCAGTTTCCATCGTTTGTGACAATCGAGTTCTGGGACAACCTAGGTAAAGGAATAACATAAACAATAATGCAACTTCACAAGCTCAGCTCAGCAGTACAGGGCTGGATTGGAGATCTTTGCTCTCTGTCATGTTCACTTCCAGCAACATTTATTAACTCAGTGCTGACAGTATGCCTACCCATCCCAAGCTGGGAAGCAGCTTACCTGTTCTCAAGCACTATTTCAGCTGGGTTAATAAGTCTTCTAAATCCTGAAATATACAACAACATCATACAGAAGCTTCTGTGCTTGCCTTTTGCACAGACAGTTTGGAAGTGCCTATGCCATAATGTGGTCATATATGTTATTTTACTGGAAGGCCAATTTAACATTTTCATCTGTGAGGGTAAGACAATTCTAACTGTGGACCAAAATGAATACAGTTATTTTTAGATATAAGCAAAGTACCCCTTCTTTTTTTTTTTTTTAATTCTTTTTCATCATAGTTTCGTTTCTTACTTTTTATTAACTGTGAAAGTTCCTGTTCATTTTTATGTTATCTGTCTGTCTTATTCCTCATTAATTTGGGTTATCCTGCTAACATGTATCTTTATTCTTGCAGCTATGAATCCACTTTCTCAGTGTGAAGAAATGAAAAATGAATACTTTTTAGATATAAATCTAGCAGTACCTACACCTGCTTTTCAGACTGGGAAATTGTAAAACTCTGTGTTGTTGTTTGGGATTACATCTCTCTTTGTCCCTTAATGTTATATTAAATAACCTTAATTAAATTAGGAGATAAAAAGTCTGGGTAGAACTTTCATATGCATTTTATTTATTTATTTATTCATAGAACTTTTCTGGGGAGCAAATACCTAGTTGTAACTCTGAAAGTATAGGTCCATACCACGTACCAGGTACAGCTCCTTGGTCAAAAGGAGATTTTGAGTGAATAAGGTAATTCTCATCAGTAGATACCATTCAATGGGCAAGTGACTTTGACTTTACACAGCCTTTCTGCAAAAAAAATCCCAAACCAAAGAAAAGACCCCACCCAAGCAATGAAAAGCATAATACACAGTAGCTGAAATCCATTAATTGGTTTGATTTATTCATTTTGACTGGTAGAATGCACAGTTCTGTGTGCACAATATGATTACAGATATTTACTTCTTGATCTGTTTTTCTATCAAATGATTTTCCCAACTGCTTTGTGTTAGAAGCCAGGTTATAAAGGTTCACGCATAAAAAAAGTTTGCAATCAAGTCAACTCAAACATAATAAAATAGTCATTAAAAATAAAAATCCTTCCAGATATATTAGGACCAGCGTGTATTGGTTTGTATTGTCTATTCACTGCTTATTTAAAATATTCTCACCATGCTGCTTGTACTTACTCCTGAAAATAATGAACTGTTACCTGCATTTTACACATTGTCCCTCCCATGAGTGCTTTTAGCAAGCTCTACCTTTTGAGCAGCCTGTATAGCTTTAATGGAGATTGAGACAGTGTAGAGAGGAAAGCTACAGAAAAAGGTTACAAGTTAGAAAAAAAGGCTGTGATTAACTGACTTGACGTTCACAACCATTTTAGTACAAGGTGGGAAAAAAATGCTTGCTGTGAAGTAGCTGCAGCATTTAGAACCATTTGCATTTGTTGTAAGCTACAAATAAGTATTTATCCAACTTCAAGCTTTGTTTTTATCCACTATTTTTATAATTAATACTACAATGCCAAATATAATTCAGAACAATTGCCTAATATTTTAAACAGACAATTAGCTTTGTTCTAAACTTCTTTGAGTTGACAGCATTTCCTTCAGCTTTTTGCATTCTGTTTTTTTACTAATCCAAGTCTATATTCACTCAGAATAAACTTTATAAAGGATAACTTCTCATTTTCATATGTGGATAGAGAAAATGAGTTATTGATTAATGCAATTCACAACAGTAATCATACTGTAAAACACTAAGCTAGTTCTTGTGGTATAAACTAATGAGGAGGCTGTGATTTAAGTCATGTGATTTAAATAGAGTGATATCTATCCTCAGGCTGTAGGGAGGAACTGCTCTTTACTGTTGTGATTCTAAATTTGTAATCTTAATTAGCCATATTTAGCACCCAACCGTTGAAAAACTCTGACTGAAATTAAGTCTTTGACTAGTTTTTAACAGGAAAATTTAGGGGACACTAAGCTCTTCCATTGCTGAGAATGTTTATTAACCACCAGTCCCCACATTGTTAGAGGTTGGAACCTTCTCATTTTACCTGATTAACTCTAGAGACAAAAATATTAACAGAAAGAAGAGCTAAAACTGGTCTTTCTCATATCCTAAATGTGTTCCTGTAATCCTGAATAATTTCTCACTTTCTGTTCTTCTCTCTATTTGTTCAATGAATATTCAGTACTCATGCTTATACACCCCACACAAATTTAAGATTATCTTCATAGGATATAGGAGCATTCTGTAATGCTCTGTCCCTCTTAGCAGACCTCTTTCCCACCACTTGATGTGTTAACTTTTCCCTTATTCTTGCTAGGCAAAGAAATTATTTCTTCTTCAGAAACCTGAAAATGCATATTTTTTTATTCAGTGGTGGGTTGACCCTGGCAAGCAGCTAAACATCACACAGCCACTCGCTTGCTCCCCTCTGCTCCAGTGGGACAAGGGAGCGAGCAGGAAAGTAAATGTGAGAAAACTCATGAGTAAAGATCAAGACAGTTTAAAAAGTGGAGGAAAGAGGAAGGAGAAAAAAAAAAAAAAAAACAAACAAGTGATGCGAAGGCATTCACTCGCCACCTCCCACAGGTAGACCAAGAGACGAGACCCAGCTCGTCCCTGAGCAATTGCTACCTCCCTGCAGTTTTTATTGCCGAGCATGATGATATGTGGTTTGGAATATCCTTTTGGTCAGTTTGGGTCAACTGCCAAGGTTGTGTCCCCTCCCATCTTCTTTCTCACCCTCAGCCTGCTCATTGAGGGGAGCAGAATGGGGAAAAAAAAAAAACAAACAAAAACCCAAAACCCAACAACCTTGAAGCTGTGCAAGCACCACTGCTCATCAATAACCAGAACATTGGTGTTATCAACACTGCATTAGTCACAAATCCAAAACACGGTACCATACCGGCTGCTGTGAAGAAAAGAATTAACTCCATTCCATCCAGACCCAGTACAATGAATATATTTATACATGTATTTAGGTTTTATACATTTTTCTATTTATGTTCACTTCCATGAACATTTTGGTTTGTATCTAAGTTCAGCCATACTAACTGAACAACAGTGAGAGACACATATCAATGTATTTCCCTTTCTTTTGTCTGCCCTTTCCCCTTTCTTCTTTCCTTTCCTGCTTTCTCTTTTCTCTTCCCTTTTCCCCTTTCTTTCACTTGCCTTGCCTTGCCTTGCCTTCCCTTCCCATGACACTGTTAGGTTAGAACGAGTGGTATGGCGCACACTATACACTACCAGTACATTTGCTGCAGAACCTTTACCAAGTTCAAGAGCAGTAGAAAATTTGTCTGTGGGTGGTTAGATGTATTGTGGGAATGTTCTTTTTTTTCACTGTGCCCTCTCTCTCCTTTGGGAGATGATGTGAAGCAAGAACTGGGAAGATGGGTCATAACAGTGTATTAAAAAAGTGTTCACTTTTTCTGTCTATTAGGAAAGGTTAATCCTTTGGGAGCTATAAAATAATCATAAAAACATCATCCTGAGGAACTGAGTCTCAGTGCTTAACACTGTTTCTCTAACAGCATTTCACCTATCATTTCTATTCAACTGAAAGCTTTTCCTGCGGTAAAACAAACTGTGATACTGATGAACACTGACATTTGCTAACAGTATTAATAGTAAAACAAAGGCTGAGAAGATAATAGACCCAACAGGAGAGTACCCACAGATTAGAAGAGAAAGAATACCAACAGCTCTTAATTGTCAATGTAGCCCACTAATCCTGGATTAAAAAATAAAAGTGAAAATCAGTTTATTATGCTTTTCTTTTGAAGTTAGCAGCTCTGGCCAAAAAAAAAACCAAACAAAACAAAAACAACTCAGAAGAAGAGTGGCAGAAGTAGCTTGGGAATTGTAAGACAAAGAGAAGAATACAAGACCGAGAGGTAGGGAACAACAGCAAGAATGACAGCTCAATTTTAAGAAGTCCTTCTTAATATGTTACAGTTTTAAACCCTGGACCATGCTGTAAAAGCAATCACAAATAAACTGAAAATTTTAAATTGAAAAGAAAATAAAAATCTGAATATATGCAGAAGAAAAAGTCATTCCTTTTCATTTAAAATATTGCAGACAATTTTCCTGATCTATGCTGAATATTTTTTTTTGGTCTGTTAACAAAAGGTGAGTAGAGGATTTAGTTGAGCTGTGTAATAAATTTGATATCAGCTATTAATGTACATGTTACTCTTCTAGGTCTCAGCAAAAAATCCCAGCATTCTTTGGCATTAATTTAAAGTTAAAAATATGGCTTACATGCCACTTTATACACAAACTTTGTTTTTTGAGCAACTAATAGATACTAACTATATTTGAAATAATAGATATGTGCTCCACAAATCTTTGTGTGCCCGTGAGTGTAAGTAAACACATTCGTGTGGAATTAAATATTTTCTTTGAAATGTCAATGACTTTTCTTAATGCTCTATAAAGAGGCTGTGTAAAAAGCTTGTGTGTGAAGCACTTTACAAAACCCTGAAATGAATAAATGGAGACATGCAAAAGAAGGTCCTACAGATACAAATATCTGTTATAGGGAGTCAAAGAAAACATATTATGGTGTGTTTTAAGTTTGCATTCTTCTGGCTTCTCAAACTCAGCTCTCAGCTTTCTCTGTTATGATGTTATGCACTAGGGATAAGGTGAATCTCTGTTCAAGGTGGGATACTCGTAAGTTTTATCTTTTTATTATATTGTATTCTAAGTTCTTTTTATAAAAGTATTTAATGTGGTTTTCAGACTGCTATGTAAGTAAATAGAAATAAACACATACATACAAACATTTTCCCTAGTACTTCATTTGCAGGAAGTTTAGCTGTCAACAGTCTGAAAATCTAACAAGTGGAAACATTTTAACCTGAACTGAAGCTCTGCTGTTGTAGAGATATTGTGTGAAGATGCGGTGTAGAAGGCTAGGCTAGATTATGCTGAACTATAGGTATCATAAGGAAGAGCATGTGGGAGAAGGGACAAAAAAGAAGAAGCTAGAGATGATAAACATCAAGAAACAAGGCAGGTGTGCAATTGTAAGTGTGGAGACAAGTCTGTGTATGGGATAGAAAGCAGAGAAAAAAACAACTGGAAAGACAAAGGACCAATTAACCCAGAGCTTGCCATCCGCAGCTCCCTCCACCACCAATGGAGAGAGGGAGTGTCGTTGTCTGAGTTAGGCAGACCACTGACTGAACCTACTGCTGCCTAATGTGAGATGGCAGCTACTTCTCTCTGTTGACTGTTGGGAGATAATGAGTAATGCATACCTTTGAGTATGGAAAAGTGATGCATAGCTTGTTAACCATAGCCAATGAATGGTATGAAATCCAATTTGTCTCTCAGCTTCAGTAGTCCTGGTCACATAGGAGACATGCTAATATGGTATGAGGCCATAATTTGTGTAGGAAAAAATGGATAGTGATTTTGCCATATATTATTTCAAAATATACTTTCTTCATTATTCAGATGACAAATAATCACGGAAGAAGATGGAAAAATCCTTTTACATAATATGTAAGCCATCACCCATGACTATTTGGAAGACTTTTACAACCAATATGTTCATCTGAGGTTTTTCTTGAATGTACTTTGAATGTAGATGTTAAGGGGTAATTATTTAATTACAAATACTATGGATCTTTTGCAGTGGAAAATAAAAGTACACTTCTAGTCTAATGATCTTGAGTATTTTGAAAAGCAGTATATTACACTGACTGTTCCATGATTCCAAATTTCTGATCAGTTAAACTTAACATTACATTTAATCAGATGGCACTAGTACAGTGTGTTCTTTTCTTTTGTCTTTAATCTTTTCTCTTTTATTTTTTACCTATTCTTTTTTTTTCTGCTAGAAAGAGGAAACAATTGTCTAGTAGCTACAGTATCCCCATTAGGATTAGAATGGGATCCCAGTGTTCTCTTGAAGTAATTTACAATTAAGCCTTCAGGATTCAATGTATTACATACTGGACTTCATAAAGAATTCACATGCATATGCCCTAACACAGTTTGATTTCTTTGTGAAAATGGACAGACTGTTTGAAGCAAAGCACAATTCTCTCTTACAGCAATGTTTCTCTACATCTCCTTCACCTCGTGCCCTGGTCATTCTTTATTGAAAACAAAACCAGTACTGCACAGATGACAAGCATTTTTATGTAATTAGTGGTGCTCACCACTTCACTATATCATATAATTTGTAATGCTGGCTAAAATGTGTGCTTACATAAGCAGTGCCCACATATAACTCTCAGAGGTATTTACACTCTCAAGTTCTGCTAAGGCATTCAAGAACACAGTTCATGCAAACAAAAGGAGTACAAATTGCTGTAGAAGGATTATTATATCAAATTTGTACCCTATTTATACATTCAGGCTGCAGAGCTGTAACAGAAGATTCATCATTACTTTAACATTTGTACCTCATGCACAGCATCACAATCACAATCAGGTTTCTGTGATTCCAATTTCCAGTGAAAATCCTATCATTTCCACCACATAAACAAGTCTTTAACGTGTAGAAGGTCTTTCCCCTCTCCCCTCACCATGATTATAAGTTCATATGTTGTGATGTTGATTTGGTCTAATATTTTCTGTTGTTAGATACTTGTGCATTTTGGAAAATGAGTGGAAGTCATTTGGGTTAAGTAAACCACAGCCTTTTTCCCTGTTGTTTTGCTTCTGTTCTCATAGCCAAGGAGCAGTAGTGCACATGTCATAATGGAGCTGGGAGAGCTTGAAGAGCCATGCCATTAAACAGTGCATTAAGCAAAGCCTCTTCAGACAGTCCATTCTGAGGAGAGGTCTGCTCCATACAAACAAAGCTCTTGAGATGCACTTTGTTGTGTTCTTACCATTCAGAAAAGCACTATTATCCTGTGTCTGTGACTCTGTGCACAATATTTCAATTGGTTCCATTTCACTGGTTTTACAGAGAACAATAAAAGAGGCCTCTTGTTCCTGGCCATCCAGCAGGAGAATAGACCATGCTGAATCTCTATCATCAAGCATTTAAAAGCCTCATAAAATATTCTATGTATTCATACCTTTTAGAAGTCATAGACAAACAATCTTGTTCCATGAAATGAAAATTACTTTTTTAATTACAGTAGTATTGGTCATTTATTACAAACCTAAACAAAGACTCATAAGAGTTTTTAGGAGTTAGTGCACTTAAGCTTACATATAAAACAGCAGAAGAAAATCTCTGTGATATTTTCTCAAAGTTGTTTGTGTTGCAAGCATGAGCAGCTGCTTTCTGAAGTACAGAAAACAAGTCCCTTAATCTCTTTTCAAGGAAAGCTCTCTTAATAATATGGAAAAAGCTCTATGCTGTAGTGTCAGCACTCTCATTACTTTCAGCTGTAATTGGAAAAGCAAATTATTCTCATGAATGTAATGTGAAATCATACACGAGAAAGTTTTATTTTATAAATCCAGTGCTTTTCAGATTTCCTTATGTTCATAAGGCTGACAATTACCAGATATGTAGCATCCAGTTTGGAGAGAGATGCCAAGGGAAAGCTCAGGTGATGAGGTCTGGTTTTGGTACCCAAAATGTCCTCAATGCAATGTGGGATGGGGATGGACGAACATGCATTTGTAGCCTGGGGGCGACACTGACCTCCTCAGTGCTGGCTGACTTGCTTCCTCCTGCAGTTGGAGGCTGAGATTTTTTCAGCAGCCTTCCTGCCGGACACATGGTGCACTCCCAGCATGGGGAGACGCTGGAACTGCCTAAGAGCCACATGCTGCTCAAAAGACATGTGCTGACCATCTTGCTTCAATGATAGTCTATGTTTAGCTTCAGATGTAACACGTCCAGTCAGAAGGAAGGTTCTCTGTTTTGTTTTTGTTTTATAGGCTTTTCTGCTTTTTAATGAGCAAAGGAAGCATGTTTTTAAAAGCAAGTACGCTCATTAAAAAAAAAAAAAAAGAAAAAAGCAAGAAAACAACATGTGCTGTGCCCTCTTCTTTCCTCATGGTATTATTTCTCTAAACTGTTACTGTTAGAACAGGTTACCATGGCTGTGTAGGTTTATTTTATTCAGTCATTAGTACTATTGTCAGTACTTTTAAATTATGGTACATAAATATCAAATACATTCGCTAGTTTCATGTAATTACATGGTAACTATTATACTGTTACAGAACACATAATTATCTTTGGGTCTAAATGAAAGTGCAGGCTGGGTTGTTTTCACTGAGATCTGCTAAATGCAGCAGCTAAGTTAACTGCCTGAACTTGTTGTAATTATTGAGTTGAAACGATATTCTTTTTTCTTTTTTTTTTTTTTTTTTTTTGGTAAACCTGTGTGGTTATTAGCAATGAGAAGATATCAGCCTTTAAGAGTTTGGTTTGAATACCGATTCAAAATACCTATAATAAGTCTGAGTTTACTTTGTCGAGATATTATTTTTGAATTCACCTGTAATCTTGAACTGTTCTTTAAACTTCCCATTCCGTAAACTAACATCAGGTTTGTCTCTAACAAGTCCAGTCACGTGTTCTAACGTCCTGACTTCTTGTCAAGCGTCAAAATGACAAAGCTAAGAAAGGTATGAGATATTGGGAAGTATATTGTTTGAGGAGCAGGATTTGTTTTGGCCTTAATATTGCTTTGCCAGAGCCTTCTTTTGAGAGTGGAAACAAAGTTGTTAACCTGTCATTTTTCTCAACTTTAGTTAGCCCCAACAGGATGTGACTCTTTACAGATCTGGCAAAAGGCTGTATTTCTGTTTGCCAAGTAACAGTGGTTTTATCATGTGGGTAGGTGATCAGGGTTAATTAGTACTGGTAGCCAAACAAGTTGTGTTAGAAATATATAAGGTGCATATGGTATACGTGTACCTCTTTAAACAGTATCCTTCAGACTGGGAAGTGTGAGCACAGATCTTATGCAGTGAGTGCTATTCTGGACCAGCACTTCTGTAGGACCAAGCGCGGTAATCTCCTGGCCCCTCCTGTCTGTAACAGGGTTACAGTCTGTTACAAGATCTTGTTTATCTTCAGATTATACTTTCAGAGGCACAGGACTGTTACTTGCCTATTTTTTACAGAACTGGTTTTACCAGGCACAACCAGAGAACCTTATCAATAAAGCAACCTGCTTAAGCTTATCAGTGTATAAAGACCAAGGGAAGGATTTATCCATCTGGATTTAGATGCCTATACCCAGATTAGATATCCTCAACTCACTTTATAGTCCGGGGGGGGCGGGGTGGGGGTGGGGAGAAAATCAAGGGTGTAATTCTTCTCAAAATTAGTTCAGATGAATTACCCTCTAAACATGTCTGTTTGTTCCCTGACTGTAGAGGAAGCCTTGGGTGACTGGCTCAGGCGTAGGCATTTTCACTGCGATTTGGAAGGACCAAACTTCCATTGGTGGAATAGATGTGTATTCTCTTACGGTGTAGCAGAACCATTACTGATGCTGACTTTGGAAACACAAAGACACTGTGTACATGAGAAATACTGCTGAGAGTAATAATCTTACCAAGCGATCTTAAGGAACTGAGCTAAGATCTTGATTCCTCCTTTTACAGTGACATTTCTCAATCTATTTGCCAGACAACTCACCACCTCAATTCCCTCTCTCCCACCCTGAAAAAAAAACACCAAAGAAAACCCCCAAACTAATATGAAAAGAAGGTAACTCAGTGAATTTTGTGAAATGTTACACTGTTGACAGAATAAAGTGAAATCAAAATTTTGAGTATGTTAAAAATAAACTGTCCTGGTTTCGGCTGGAATGGAGTNCTTTTCTTTCCTCACAGAAAGATTATACCCTAAGGGATCTCCATTTTCAGCCATTATGGTATAGGAATAAATCGATACAGCCTAAGCTTTCAAGTGAATAAGGAATCTGTAAGTGGTTTTTTGTGAAACTGGAAGAAGTAATCCCAAAGATAGTCAGAACTTGAGAATAGGTCCTCAAAACAAAATGGGGTTTATTTTTAGTTGAAAAGTAATGTGCTTCAGAATTTTCTATGTATGACTACATTTATGTATATGCATAATATGGTTGATTCCATATAGAGATAATTATTCTGACTTAAAAAATATGTTTTTACAGTCATAGTGCCACAGGTTTTATATCACCAGTTAACTTTAATCTTTACATGACAAAAGTGTGTGGTGCCCCTAAACAAGACCATTATCCCTACCTTCATTGTAGGGAGTATTTTGAATAATAATCAATCCATAACAAGCAAGGACCATCTTCTAACTTCATTATGCTAAACACAGTGATTGCCCAGACACTCATGGATACCATGGGAATAGATCTTTCAGTTTTAAAAGCACAGAGTAATCCTCCATGACTTAAAAAATAAAATAAAAACATATCTTTTGACACTGTACAGCTAAAAATATTTTCCATTTTCTTTACTGTAATAATTAGTTTTGCAGTTCTAAGTACATGCAAAAAAAAGTAACCATATACATGTATTATCTGGTTTCACAAAATAGTTTTAGTTGTATAACTACCATAGTTATGTCTGGAATATCTCATGGATATATTTAGTAGGCTAGAATAAGACTCAGTATGTTGACATTTCTGAAAGATTGTTTTGTTTTGGGAAAAAGAAAAAAACAGTTAAAGAATCACAATAGGTGCTATCTCTTATTTTGCCTTGCTCCACTAAAAGGACTTTTGATTAATTCTAAGAGAAAAAAAGGATAGACTTTTATACTGAGTTGTTTGACCCACATACCATGGAAACCATTTGCTCTTCTGACTTAGAGAGGATAGTACAAGTAACTCTGTTTAGAGCCATACAAAGATAGTCTCTTCTTCCTGACACAGCCCAGAAATGCTTCAAGCAGGACTCGAGGTACAGCTGGAAGTAATCAAGGTGGATTGGTGGGTTTTGAATCATTGTGTGAATGCCTGAAGCAGGTCACCTTCCTTTCCTGAGCTCTGAAGTGCCTAGGGCAAGTTGATACTTCTGGATTCAATGAGAGCATGGCAACATAGATGAAAATCTGAGTACTCAGATTAGACTTACTCAGAGAAAGCTATCATCTTTAACAGATGAAAAAAATAAAACTAAGATGTAAACTGATCCAAACAGCAGAAGAACAGTTATGGTTGTAAAAGAAAAAAAACAGTATTTCTCATGGAAGGAAGTAGCGTGTGCTGTAATTTAGTCAAGGTCTAATCAAAACCTCTGGAAGGCAAGGACTTAGCACAGGCAACGAGAAATCATGATATCTCTGTAATGTGCTATGTATACAGTATATAAATCCTTGAGAAATACGTGAGCAATGCCTGGTCTAAAGGCTTTGAACTGCATCTGTATCTAACTCCTTCACAAAAGCTAGCCAGTCACCTTGTCAGTCTGTCTGTTCTGTTCTTCTCATTATGTTGTCTGGTCTGTAAACTAAATTTCCAAAGTCCTGAGCAGTGATGTGTAAAGATATATCTCTAATCTAAGAAATATCAGGTACAGACCAGATTCACTAGGACGCCCTTGCTGCTTTGTGTCATGCTGGCAGCAGAAAGCAGCTGCAAAGCCAACCAGCACAGAGAACTTACAGCTGCTTTGCAGTGCTGGAGAGACACAAAGCAGCTACAGCTCACTGATGAATCCATCGTATAATCTCCAAATACAATTTGCTATCATAAATATAACGGGTTAAGTTAATCTTTGGATAATTCCATGGCCTCAAGAGAAAAAATATAGAAATAGGGCTGTTGTTTCCTTTATGATCATTTACACACAGAAATTCTATGGAGAATGTCAAATAATAAAAAATGTTATATAGCATAGTCTGTCTCCTAGCCATTTTAGGGCTGCACTGACATTTGCAGATGAAATGAGAATAAGAATAATTTTAATTTAAATGAAGTTTTATGCAGACCTCTTCTGACAGAATAAAGTTACAAAGGGAAAGGGAAGTGGGAAAAAATCGTAGTTTTATTATTCTAAAAAATATGAAATTTTTTTAAATTTTTAAAAACTTTCCTTTGAAATTATACTTGTCTTATAATTAGCATCAAAACCAAACCAAACCAAAACATGACTTAGAGAGAAAAAAATACAAGAAATATTTTGAAAGCTCATGAAATGGCATTTCTACTGTACTATGGTATGTCTTATTTACCAGTCAGAGATGCACATGAATGTTCTCTTTCCTCCTCTCTACATTTTAGGTAATAATTTAGATTAATGTTTTGGAAACATGAATTTGCTAGCACTTCTTTTCTGGCACTTCTTATGAGTAAGCTTCCTTGTAAATTTGTGCCCTTATAGAAGGTGGTACACAAAGGCTAGGTTCAGATTTTACAGTTATGTGTGATACCAAAAAATCATTAATTCAGAAGAAGGTCTTGGATCAGAGTTAGAGAGTATTGTTTTTCATATCTTATTTCTTATTAAGGATTGAAATCATTTTAGTACTTACATCTAAATATTTCTGTTCATAATTCTGCAATGATAACTTACTTAACAGAGTTTCCATTAGAAATTAGAAATGGTTAGAGAACCCTTTAGAGGCAGAAGAGGTAGCTATGTATCTTTAAGGTATGAACCTACATTCAAGAGTATGCACCGGACTCATTCTGCTAACTTTTCCAAAATAAAGACTGTAAACTGTTATGCTAGAAATGAGATTTTGGTGCAAAAAATTTACTGATCAAGTTTTCAATCTCAATGCAGTAATGCATCTGGTAGAGATATTATTTACAATTAAAAAAAAAAACACAACTTTAAAAAGAGTTAAAACTTGTTCTCATCTCATTCTGTTCGTTTCTTTCATTTATAAGAATTCATTGAATGTGGTACTGTTAAGTCCGATAACTTGTGTTATTGTGCAATAACACAATTAAGAAAATCACAAATTTTAACATTGTCTTAAAAGAAGAAAAGTGTTGTTTTCTTGACTGGATTGTCAAAATAGCCACACTTCAACAAGGCTTGGACACAGACAGGGATGCGTGGAGCAATTCCAGGAGAGAACATAGTAGTGTATTTCTCTGAGAAAGCTGATCTTAGATATCCCTCAAACCTATATTCCTCAGCTCAGCTTGTCATGCCCAGTCAGTCTGAAAAAAGAGGTTATGTTGAATCAGAATTAAGGTACGATTAGGACTTCCAGCTCTTAATCCTTCCTGTAGCACATTCATGCTGCTTGCTGCAAACCTTCAGCACAGAACTGCTTTCTCTTTCGCCTTCCTTTATCTTTCTATTGCTTTTACTAAAAACTGTGCCAGAAAGAGAAATGAGGCAGATTCTCAGAAATGATCTGGTAGAGAATCCAGAAGTGCAGAATTTCCATTGCCCACAGTGGGTTCCCAGGTGGGTCAGGGCAACTTTGGTTGAGTTGTGGAGAGGTATCCAGTCACAAAGATCTTGGAAGCCACTGGAATGCTTAATTTCTTTGCAGCCTATGAAGCCAGGCTATGTATTTATGGAAACTAGTGGGTGGGCCCAAGTGTCATCCCAGTATGGAGTCAGGATAGGGATATGACATGCCCGTGGATCCAAATGATGGAAAGTGCTTCCAGATCGCACAATATAGACTAGGAAATGGTCCTCACCTCAACTAATACACACCAGCTTTGAGTCTGAAGGTCAAGCTTAAATAGTGATGTAGAGATATCTCCATAGACATTCAGATCTCTTTCTTTTAGCTCAGTATACTGCAGTTCCCAAGAAAATTCAGATAGCAGAGAATTACTGAATTTAGATTGCTTTGTACAGCAGAGTCTCTGGTCAGTGAGGGACCAGGGTCTGGCCTATGCATATCTGCAGTAGCTGTAAATAAACAAATGTTCCAGTTCTTCTTTTCTCCTCACCTTCCTCGTGTGCTCCAGAATAGAAGAGGTTTGGCTCTGCTCAGTTGGATTTGCCTCTGCAAATAAAGCAGAGAGTCATTTTAGCAGTTCATTTGACTTTCATTCTAATGTTGGTCTTTCTAACTTTTATAGTAAGGGTTCATTTTTATAATCCATGTTCTTGGCTTTACATAGGTTTATAATCTGCTGGTCAGTCAGAAGAAAGCCATACAGCAGTGTTTGGCAATCTGCCAGCTGAAACAACAGAGTTCTTTCATTTTTTTCCCCCCATAACATGACAGTCACCTCTAACATTTCTTGACAAAAGAATGTTCCAGTTGATATAATTCTGGATTACACTCAATGTGTCACAATCTGCCAACAGAAATATATAATGACTCGTGCTATTTTATGAATCTTTTCAAGAAAATCAGGAAAAAAGTCCCGGAAGTTGAATGACCTTAACAAAGCAAACAGTGAGGTTATATTTTAAAACTCAAACATGAAGAGCTGCAAAATTTTCCAAAGCAGCTGGGTGAATTCATGGACATCTGATCTGCAATGAAGTCTGTGCTTCTGTTGCTATGTAGAAAATACCTGATCTAGCTACTTTGAAGTGAGCTATTGTCCATCCTCTAATGTGAGAAGGATTTGGTTTAGTGAGAATGATATTTCCAAAAAAGTCATGGAAGACATATAGAAAACTAAACTCCACTTCTCCAGAGTAAGCTTTGTAATGGTCAAAGCGATATACCTAATGAGTTTTAACTTCATTGTCCCTAGCTAGGCACATTAATATTTGAAGGATCAAATCCTTAAGATTTGCCTCCATGTATTTTTTTGTCATTGCAGAATATGAAAAAGTTGAGTGTAAAATAATGCATACTTTTACAGATGGATAAATGTGTAAGTTAATTGTTTTTGTATACCTGGTACATACATTAAAAGTGGTCAGTTTGATCAAAGCTTTTTCATTTTTGTTGTCTTACTTATGCCAGAGCTTCCTTAGGAACATTGTAATACTAGTGGTTAAGCAACATTAAAAAAATGAGTAATGAAAAAAGACAACTATTTTATAAAGATGTTCAAAATGCGGACATAGTTGTAGCTTAATTTGTGGAAATACAGTTGGGCAATATAAAAATAATCCACATTAGCATCCAGCTGTCAGTGATAAAAATGCCTGAATAATCATTCCCCGGGCTCAGTTTCATAATGTTAAAATAATTAATACAAAAGAACTTCAAAACAAACACAACTTTGCTACACTTGTTAGCAGGAGGCCATTGTGTGTATTCTTAGGAGTTTTATTTGAATAGTAATAGTGTATCCATATGCATGATGGCTCTTACTGAGATAAAAAATTTCTCTCTCTTTCCATGTAAGCACTTGAAAAGAAAGGACTAAGATGCTATTTTTGAGTGTGTTTTAAATAAGCTAAAGTTAAGATCTCATATAATTAAGGCCCACTCAAATGACAGTCCATCTAGTGTGCTGTCTGCAGAAGTTCACAATGTACCATTAGAATTTCTTCAAGGTTTTATATTGCTGTCTTTATGTGGTTGAATATGTTACTGTACTTCTGACAAGTTTTAAGAAATATTTTCCCTGATGTTTGCATAGGGGAAATGTGGATGATGGACTTTATGAACAATTTAGATAATCATTTAATACAATCTTGAATGTTGCTCGTGGGACCAGATGACAACAACAAATGTTAAACTACATTAAAAAGTAATATTACATAGAATTAGGAAGAAGATATGTCCTAAAGTATTGACAATAATGAAAACCAACTTTTGTATGAATAAATCTTACATCACTACATGGATGACAAACATCACTGAAGTGATATGTCGTGTTATATAGAATCATAGAACCATAGGATCATTTAGGTTGGAAGAGATCTTTAAGATCATCAAGTCCAATTCTACACCTAACACTGCCAAGTCCACCACTAAACCATGTCCCTAAGTGCCACATCTACACATCTTTTAAATATCTCCAGGGATGGGGACTCAACCACTTCCCTGGGCAGCCTGTTCCAATGCTTGACAACCCTTGTGGTGAAGAAATTTTTTCTAATGTCTAATCTAAACATCCCTTGGCGCAACTTGAGGCCATTTCCTGTCATCCGATTGCTAGCTACTTGGGAGAAGAGACCAACCCCCACCTCACTACAACCTCCTTTCAGGTAGTTGTAGAGAGTGATAAGGTCTCCCCTCGGCCTCCTTTTGTCCAGGCTAAGCGACTCTGGTTCCCTCAGCCGCTCCTCATAAGACTTGTGTTCCAGACCCTTCACCAGCTTTGTTGCCCTTCTTTTGATAAGCTCCAGCACGTCAATGTCTTTCTTGTAGTGAGGGGCTCAAAACTGAACACAGTATATGTTAATCTGTTTTGAGATACTTTTTTTTTTTTAAAATTAATTGTAACAGTAAATATTTTAAAATCATTAAAAACAAGATCCTCACTGTTCTTAATTATGTGGCACAATAGCTTTCAATGAGGACGAGCCTTATTATGAAGGGTTAAATAAGTGTAATCTATTATTAATGTGGATAAGTGGAAAAGACCTTAGAATTGCTAGAAACTTAATTTGCTCAATTTTATTGTGGGTGTTAAATGGTTATGTAAACCATTAAAGCTTCTACAATTATACTATGACGTGCTTCCTGCATCCAACCTGAATTTCTATTATCAACCATAACATTAATTTTTTTCCTACCAAAGAACTTTTTCTCCCTTTAGTGTGCCAATACTACCTTACCTGTCAGAAGGAATCAGTAAAATTATTGTCAATAGCATATTGCATATGTCCTGAGGCTAAAACATCAAAGTACTGCAGAAACAAGTCTGTCTGAGAGAAGAATCCTGAAAACGACAATGCAGATATGTGCTTGCATTCGTTAGATCACTGTAAATAAACAGGAAAGGTAAATTACAGAGCCAGCACATTTCCACAATAATAGGATGGAACATTGAGTTCAGAATTTTTTTTTTTTTCATTTGTTTGTTTCTTTTAACGAATAGAAGAACTCTCATAAGTTGCAGTTGCAGAATTAAAGCTAAATGTAGCCGCCTGATTTTTATTTTTATTCAAGGGACACCGTCAAGGTTAGTAGTATGAAATGCTGATAACTCTTACCCATGTTTTCAAAGTTCATGCAGTGAGCAATACAACAGAATCCTTACGAACAGGGTATCTAGGGCACTGAAGTTGTTACAGTATGATAAGTTACATGAGGGTGTTTTTTATAATAGCCTTCAATGGAGTTGTAGACTGGAACATAATAGCTTTGTGCTAGAAGGAGGCATAAGACAGAACGGTTCTCTGAAAGAGTATTGTACTTGCCATGTCGGCTAATTTGTCACCATTAGCTCCCTTTATTGACGGTGAGGATAGATTTTCTTCCTTATGGTTTAAGTGTTTGAAAAAATGAGATTGCCAAGTAATCCACCAGGTCAGCATGGAACAAAAGGCATATGCTATAGTTGGTGTCTTTATAATCTCCAACAGCTAAACTCAAATTTAATCTCTTTTACTTTATTTGTCAAGGCAGATGATTTTAGTGAAAAATGAACCCAATTACCAGTGTAGGTAGGTGGGTGGGATCATGGACGTAAAATCCCTCTGAAGCTGGGAGCTCTAGATGGAGGTGCAGGAACACGATGCTGTCTTGTTTCCAGTTGACTACTGTACATATAATGTGAGACTAGCAAAGTCAGGCTCTAGCTCAGGACTTTCAAGTCTGTGGTTTTGTGCTAATGGAAATTTGGGTTATCTTCCTCTCTTCAATATTTTTCTGTACCCTTCTAACTAAAAGTTCATTCTTTGTACAATTGACTACGGATATATGCCTGAATGGTAACATCATTTCCATTTCTCCTTCCTGTGACAGTCTGTAACACTTCAGCTGGGATGTCGTGGCTGGACTGAGGTGTTGAGTCCCTTGCCCAGGGAAGAGAAGCCCTTTCAATGAGAACAGATGCTCCTGCATTTGCAGCAGTCTCAGGCTATCTGCACAAGCAGCAGCATATCCCCCTTCCCCAGAAAAGCCTTGGCTCTTGCGGAAGCAGCTGTATCTCTTCAAGCACCCTGCAGACCAGCTGCCTCTTTCTATTTTTCCCCCAGCAGCCCTCCTGCAGTGCCTGACAGGCTGCTGAGTAGGAAGGAGAGGTAGCAAACCAGAGTGGGCCAAGGCATGGCTGCTGCGGCCGCCCACGCCAGATTCCCCGTGGGTGCTGCAGGTGACAAATGGAGCGGTGGCAACGGCAGCTGTCTCCCTCCTTTCTCACCCCTCTGCCAGTCACATCAGATGGTTAAATAGATACGTTCTGATCTTGCTCTTTTTTCTCTCTCTTCAAAACTGATCCCATGGGTACAGTTCAGCATGCACTTTCAGGCAAAAACATTTCCTGTGACAATAGCTAAGTCTATGGTACAGGGTCCAGAATAAGCTGTTATTGTTCATTTAATAGGCAGAATAAAATTGAAAGCAGTTTAGTCCTATATCCACAAAGGTATGTAAATACCTAATACCTGCTTAATTTGCTTGAAGTTAAGTACACTTAAGTGTCTTTTGGGGTCTGGATCCTAGTATTTGCTTTCTTCTGAGTATGTGTGATTTTCTGTAATTGCATTACTGGGAAAATGGAGTTTCAAGATCTGTAGACATCAGTATGAGACATTTTGTGGTTGGCTTTGAATGCTGATATACTATACTAGTGCGGGGACTCTTGTTCATATGATTATGAATTCAGAGGTTTATCTGATATCTCCATAGTCTTAATATACACAATATAATCACAGACATAGTAAACTAAGTAAAATACTTAACTGCCAATTTACTAGTAAGACTTTATTATCATAAAGTTGATTAATGTTTACATTTGATGTGAAGTTTTGGTTCTTACTATTACATTGGCTGTGAATGGTTTAAAGTTCTGATTAGCTCAATGAAAAACTATATTACTGTAGAAATGTTAGTCTTGCCTTAGAAATCTGAAAAAGCAAACTTTTATATGATGTGATATGTGAGTTTAATAACTAAACAGATTGCCACTGAACTGCTGAGATAGGTTAAACATGATCAGACAAATGGTATCAGAACAATATCTTTTTATTCAATCAGGTCTTAACATTTTGGAGACAATCAGTTACACAATTTGAGATTGTTTAGTTATTTCACAAGAGACACTGATTTTTATTGTTAAATAACTACAGTTGTTCCAGTTTTTGACTGATTCTGCTGAATTACATGGCTGCAGAGGAGTCTGGTGTCTTGAACATCAAGGAAAATATGGTAAATAAATTGATAATATGAGATACATTTTCGAACAGGTACTGTGCAACACCAGTTTTATGAAAATAATCCTCCTCCAGTTTCTCTGATTGAAGATTTCATATACCCCTCAAAATAGGAGTGGGAGATAAACCACACAGATCCTGTTTTCAGGCCATCTTCCTCTCATGCCTCCTATCTGCACACTGGCCAGAATGAAAGATGGGTTGATTGATACTGATATTGATTTCTTTGTTCACTCTTTCCACAATTTTAGAGACCCCTAAGGCTCAAAAAACCTTGGTGCATACCATTATTTTTAGGGATATCAATCATAGGGTTGAGACGTTTCTGTTTAAATCTGAACTTGTGACTTTTGTTTGTGAGTTGTTACTTTGGAAAGATGTCTAATGTAAGTTTTAGAATTAACACACAGAAAATTAGAATTAGGCAAGGACTGTCGATGTAATCAAAGATGTTGTATATACAAAAAGATTGAGACTCAAATGGTAAATCAACCAAGAGATGGGAAGTTTTCTGTGGCTGTGGTATATGGTAGCATTTGAATTTGATATTCTGTTGACACTTTTAGATTAAACCTCTAACCCTTTTTTACTTGCAGTTGCAGTAGTCTGAGTGTGATACTCCAGCTGTCCTTTTCCAATCTTTTGATCCCATTTACATATGTGGAAAATATCTGCTTGCTGTAAAAAGAAAGAAAAAACTTGGGGTTTTTTTAGGGTTTTGTTTTAGTTTTAGTTTTAGTTCTAGTCCAGGATACTGACACATCAGTCAAGGCTGGATAAAGAGTTTCAGCAGCATAAGCTTTTTCATTCTCAGGCGATCTGGGCAGTGAGGCACTGGCAAACATGTTTGTCTTTTACATGGGTGATAAATAAGCATATAATTAACTCTATTCAAGTTTAATTTCAGGTGACTTTGGGAAAAAGGCCAATAATTGGATTTGCATGCATTCCAGTGTGCATTTGGCCCAAAAACAGGCATCTGAATTAGTAAACAGACAGCAGCTGTGCTTTACAACAGGGACTTTTCTGCTTTTAGTAGCTGAAGAAAGATATTGAAAAGATGAGAGCCTTTCTTTTTTGACTATATTGATTGGGCTACTTCAAATTCTTCATGTCCTAATTATTTAATTTGATGGATTAGGTGAATGGATGAATGTGCTGATCTTCATGAAGTCAATTTGGAAAATGGTTAAGTACGATACTTAATAAGCAGTCGTGGTTTAATTTGCTCAGCTATGCTGACAAGAAGGTTATGGTGGGAAGTCAAAACTGAGTGGACAAGACCTATATGAATATGATTATGAGTTTTCCAGGCCTTTTCTGGGAAAAGGGAGTTTCTTGTCATATACGTAAATATCAAGCAGTGTCAAATAGTTGGAATAGCGTTGGAATGCCCTAGTGAGATACAGAAGCAAAGACAGGTTTGAGGTTGCTGGGCAGGGCTTGCAGCAAACAAGTAACTAGTCCAAGCAGTGTGGTTATAGGAAAGGGGAGCACTCAGACCTTATCGACACTATGCCAGTATGGACTGTGGACAACGTAACATTATGTCAAAGCAGACTGCAGTCACCGGCTCTTTGGTTTCCCAGCGAGGCTGTTCAGAGTGATTTGCACCGATACTGCCCAGGAATAATGTTCTTCAGTGCTCACTGGCCATAGCCACACAACAAAGGACTTGGCTGCTGTCTTTTCTTGGACCTGGTAGTGGTCCTGTGCACTAGGACATAAATAATTTTTGTTGTGAGGTTTCTTTCTTTATTTTTTTTTCTTTTTTTTTTTCTCTTCAATGTTTGGTGGAATTTGGGCAAAATAGCAATTTCACGGCATGAGTATGATGTTCAGGGTACATTTTGCCTGCTGTGCATTATGATGTGATGGTGTATGAGGGTGGCCAACAGGCCTGTTACAGTAGAAAACCTGGTATATATTTAACACTATTTTTCAAAGAACCAGATGGAGGAGCACATCGGTGTCTTTGACATTACTTGTGTTTTCCTCCTCAATAAGCACATAAAACATATAACTGTAATTTCTGATTACATTCTACTAATACATTAAATAATGTGATTTCCTCTCTTTCATAGGAGTAATTATCTACAACAGTCAGTGTCTCGAGACATGATTCATTTAAGCATATATAGCTACTGTTCCATATTGTTGGAGCTCAGTGAATATTTTTGAAGCACAAGGAATGCTTTTTAATATTTTTTATTTCTGTAAATGCTGAATACACAGTCTTATACTGGTGTCCGTACTGGAAGACAGTCTTAAGCTCAATAAAATTTATTCTTCATAGTATGGCTTTCAAAGTTAGGCAGAAAGAAATAAGGTGCAAAGTAGCCTCTTGTTCTGGGTTCAGTAGATTACAATGAAGTGTAAAGCTCTGTTTGATTATGATGAAGTGTAAAGCTCTATTTGATTATGAGTAACTCATGAGCTAAGCTATTTAGAGTGGACTGATTAGATCAACAAATGCTAGTGCGCTTGTAACTGTGCAAAAAATCCACAGATCTGTGGGCATCATACTGATTGAGCTGATCTTTCCTTCTGGCCAGCAAAACTCTGAAATTATGTCTGTACAACATTAGGTCTGGTCTTGGGGTCCTCCCATAGGACAGATCACAAGTGTGCAAGCACAGCAGTAGATGTGCTGTGTGAATGCATTAACTAAAAATGCATTAAGTCTCTATGTGTCCTGTAGGAAAGAAAATGCAAAGCATGCAAGGAAATGCCAAGGGAATGAAAGGGGAACTGGAAATTCTGGAGTGCCTTGTAGTCGTTCATAAAATCATTTTTTCAGGGTTGTAAATAGAGATAGAACATGAGCCATCTGTATTGTTTTAGGAATATTTAAAAATTATCACTTATCAGTGACCATTTTTGCTCAAAAAAAGATGAAAAATAATCTGCAATTTTTACTATTGTTCATATTGAAGGCCTCCTAATCTATATATTTTCTTACTGATACAAATTAGAATTTGAAAAGTGAATCAAAAATCAGTATTATAATCTAAAGCTATGTGTCTTCTGATTTTTGTCTTAAATTCTCAAAGCCTTTCTTATACAACTGACTTGGTAGCTATGAACTTGTACTCCCTTCCCTTCCTCTTTCCCTTTTCTGTGTCATCATTTATTTTATGATCTTTTTGGTGACAGTTTAAAATTTTGATGTTGTTGCATTCAAGTGTAGTACGCTTCTTTGACTAATAAAAATAAATGAAATCGTAACTGCATTTTTTTTTTTTTGGCCGTGAAAAATCTTCCAGGCAATGTGTGTATTGTTACATAATATTCTGTGTCAACAATATTTTATTTTTTTAATTTTTTTTTTAAATGTAATTGATCAATGACTTGTCATACAGTATTGAGAAGGTCAAACAGTTGAGGCTAGAAGAGAAAACTGCAAATACAGCTTTGTGATAAAACACAACCAAAAAATGATATCTAGTAGAGAAAATTCATATATATTTCCCAAAACCCAAAGCCAATGTTACAGATGTAATAAAATAAATGCATGTAAAAATTGTTACAAGTTATTATACAATCCAGGTCGTTATCTGAATATATTTTTTGGGAAAAAAAAATCACATATTCTCCTAATTTATATTAATTTTATATACTTCCATGCACCTTCATATGCAGACACATGTAAGTATATCTAATTAGTACATAGAATCATAGAATCATAGAATAGTATGGGTTGGAAGGGACCTTTAAAAGCCATCTAGTCCACCCGCCCTGCCATGAGCGCGGACATCTTCAACGAGATCAGGTTGCTCAGAGCCCCGTCTAACCTGACCTTGAATGTTGCCAGGGATGGGGCATCTCCCACCTCTCTGGGTAACCTGTTCCAGTGTTTCACCACCCTCATTGTAAAAAACTTTTTTCTTATATCTAGTCTGAATCTACCCTCTTTTAGTTTAAAACTAAACTAACTTTTAATTTAAAGCCCTTGTCCTACTTCAACAGGCCCTATTAAAAAGTTTGTCCTCATCTTTCTTATAAGCCCTTTTTAAGTACTGAAAGGTCACAATAAGGTCTCCCCGAAGCCTTCTCTTCTCCAGGCTGAACAATCTCAACTGTCTCAGCCTTTCTTCATAGGAGAGACATTCCATCCCCCTGATCATTTTTGGGGCCCTCCTCTGAACCCACTCCAACAGGTCCATGTCTTTCCTGTGCTGAGGGCCCCAGAGCTGGACTCAGCACTGCAGGTGGGGTCTCACCAGAGCAAAGGAGAGGGGCACAATCACCTCCCTGGCCACCCTGCTTTTGGTGCAGCCTAAGACAAATTCACTTATCTTATTTATTTACTTTACTTACAATGTTTTCCTGAATTGTCACACTGAATGATGAGGTTTGAAAAAGCCCATTTTCAATGAATTGAGATTAGAAACTTCTGAGAAATATTCATCAAGTAGTCAGCAGTAGTAAGTATGTTGCTGTTTATGAAATCAAGCTTCTTAAGCCATGATAGATAAAAAATATCATTTAATAATGGTATTTTGCTAAATTCTTGAAATCTAGCTTTCATCTGTGGAAGATCTCAGGAATTTTAAAAATTAACAACTTTTTTTTGAAGGCAAAAGCCTTCAGGGGAGCTGAATTGGGCCCGACTAGATGGTTTCTAGAGGTCCCCTCCAACTGCAGCTATTCTATTCTGAAATGTTGTGATTTTTTTTTAATTAAATATTTTGATTAATTGTCAGGATATTTCAAAATAGAAATAAAAGAAATTAGAAATATTTGTAAGAAAGTTTTGTCTAATAAAGAATGAAAAGAATGTATTATTAGAGATTTAGAAGGGGAGAAAATTTTTAAAAACTCTGCTCACTTTCAAAAAGTGATTGAGGAAATTTAAATAACTGACCCTAAATTGTATCATTTCATTTTGGTTTCATTTTGAATTTTCATGGAAGATTAAAGACATTAATTATTTATTATCTTAATTATTTCTAAATAATTGCACAACCTAAGGTTTTTCATAGGAAACATGGTGTTCTCAAGCAAAACTTGCTAGGACAAAATATTTGTAGTTTTATCAAAATTGTGATGTTCTAAAACATTCATCAATATTCTCATATTACCTATTGAGGAAAGTATTTAAAGGTAAGATGCTCCTGTCTAGACAATAAAGGGGCTTGGACATATTTCCTTGCTGATATAATTGTAAGGAAAAGGATTTTAGAATACAGTGTGTAGGGAGATGCAGATGGAGGTTGCGATGTAGGGGTATAGCAATTACAGCAGTAGGCTTGTTTAAGCCAATTCCTTGCACAGCTGTTTCTGGGTTGGTAAAGCCAAATTTGATTTTAAGGCTCAGTTTAAGCTCAAGAGCTGTACTTTATGCTTTTTCTGTCAGGTTAAGACTTGCTTGATTTAGAGAAAGAATGTGGAGGAATCTCTGTAGGCAGAATCTTGGCAAGGGTCTCAGACAGACACCGAATAGGAAGGAAATAAGGGCCAGTACAAATATAGCCTGGATGTACAGGACTAAAAGTAGGATTTATTAAAAAAAAAAAAAAAGTTAATTTAATAACAAGAACAAGGAGAACAGATATTTTGGGGGCTTTTCACTTCAGAGATAAAAACTGTTTTTACTGGTTTTGGTTCAAAACCTGAGATATTACAATCTGGGATCTTTATCTCAGCATTTCATGATGCCAGAAGTGCTCTTACTTCATGCTCTTATTCTTTCATGATGCACAATGTTACCTTTTCAGGGGAGGATTGACTCAGATGAGTGTGGTGGAGCATGAAATGTAGTCTAACCGGGATCTTCAACCCACAGGGACAAGAGGAAGCATATGGGATCACTGAGCTGACAACAGTTTCTCATTGCACCATTTTTTTGTTTCAGCTTTTGTCAAAGGAATTTTTTAAAAAAAGCATCTCATTTATTGACCAGAATGACCTGACAGGTGGTATGTTCAGTTGGTCTCTTTTGGAAGAAACAGGAAAATACATTTGTTTTCCTTATCTTATGATAACTTTTGGGAGGATATCTCAGAGGAATGTTTGGTCTAGCTTATCAGACACTGTATTTTTTTATATCTCTTGCATCAGTTTAAATAAAAGCAAACAAACGTGGGCAATTTCTCTTTAAGCCTATTCCAAGAATTTACCATTCCAATGGTTCTCTTCTAGCATTAAGCAAGACATAGAAACACTTTGATGGCTCAATTTCATTTTAATTAAAGTTTAATTATTTACCATTCTCCTCACTTGTTACAGATGAAAGCACATATGTAGGTTTTTCAGGATGTTCATGTACAAAGTTTTGAGGGCAGTGTGTGCCCACATAGGCATTAACAGAAAACACTCAAAAAGCTGGAAATCAAGCTGTAGAAGCAGAAAAATAGCCAGTGGTGGCCAGTTTGAGGATGCAAAGAGAACACAAAAGCTGAGTAGGCAAGAAAGACAAAAACGACCAGCAAATAGTCATCACTTTAAGGGGAGCACAAGCAATGTAATTCTGATGTTATGATGCTGTGGACAGGGGTAAAATGCCCTCCAGAGAGAGGAAGAATATTTTTGAACTAGCAGAAGAAAAGACGATTTTGGCTTCTATCTTTGAAATGAAGGATTTGAAAGTAGTACAAGAAAGCACAGGAGGAAACTAAGAATATGACAAGGATGTGGCCATCCTTACTGTTAGATCCTTTATGTTTTATTTTACTTATTTATTTTTCCAATCTTGTGGAGGAAAAACTACCAGATTTGAGTAAGGTCTGTATATCCAGGGGAAAAAGCAGTAAGACTTTCTTGAAATAAGTGTATTTTTAATACAAAAAGAGATTACTGGGACCTTACTGCCTGGCAAACATAACTTCATGGCTTTGTAAAGTAAAGTAATAAATATTAAAAGAGAGGAAACAACAATGTGCATGTTAAACTAAACAGTAAGCAGCAGGAAATTATACGGAATAAGTATTGCTGTAAATTTCTTTTTGCTATAACGTAAATACAGTCATGTTCAATAATAGTTTATGAATACAGTGTGTTGACCAGGGAAATGTGGCATGAATATTGCAGTTTATTTATGATCTGTTTTCAATTTTTAAAATAAAGCAAGAGTTAAGTGACCTGAGGACTGTATCACGGACAAAACGGTTTAAAAGTAACAGTCAAAAGGCAAAAAACTAGAAATAAGTGACTGCTAACAATTATGTCTGCTAGAAACTGCATTCTGATAAGCTAAGAAGGAAAGAAAAAAAAATGGCTAGATCGACTGTTAATTGTAGAAAAGTTGTGAACTGGATGTGCAGATCCAAAGTTTGCAGATAAAGTACTTCCAGTAATGATAGGGTAATTTTAACAAACAAGAATAGGAAGATCCTAAGTTAAAGTATCATGCACAATTTAGCCATCCATATCCAGAAATATTTATTTGAAGTGGAACAGAAGTAGAGTAAAGCTGTGATATTATGTGGCCCAGAGCACGATTGTGGACCTTCCTAGATAATATAAGCATCCTGGGAGCATAACAGCAGGCCAGAGTTGATCAGTCCTGCTTCCTAATCCAGTAATTGGTTTGAGCACAGCACTGCACAACAAAGCTAAAGCACTCCGTGTTCCAAAGTAAGCTTTTTGTGCAAATTTTTGGTTCTCTGCTGTGTACTGTAACGTGCAGAATAGACGGGCCATGAGAGAGGGTGGTGGTGCTAAGGTGGTGCGTGCCTGGGACAGGAAACAGCCACTCTCTGCAAATACGTCCTCTGCGTACAGCCAGGAAGAAAAATAACTGTGTTAGATAGCAGACAGTGCTGGCATAGGAAGAAATGCATTTATTGACTGCGGAAAACTCACTCTGGAGGCTGGGAGGACACTGCTAGCATTGGAGGACTTTGAATCCTGAAAGACCTTCCAGCCAGCGTTGGGGAAGCAAGAATCACAACTAACTTTTGCAGGAAATTTTCTTACTATGAAACGAAAGCAGGCTTGGTCCTGTCCTCTAAATCTATACCAATATTTCCTCAAAAATTCTTGAGTAAATCCTTTATTGAAATAGCTTGTTGTAATTTCATTTCATTGGCTCCTACCCCTGCTCCTAAAATCTCAGTCTCAATCTCTGTCTGCTTCCTTCATGCTTTCTTTATAATCTGTTTCAGGAAGACACTGCTTTGTAGAGGGAGAAATTGTACATTGGGCATCAGATTTGGACCCCAATGAAGAGGAATAAACATTGTTTACAGAAAAAGGAAGTAGAAGGCAGACTTCCATTCGGTATCACAGCACAGGTCATTGAATGCCTAAATACTCAGTAATGTGATTTTGAGAACAAATAGGATTGTGGGCATAAGAGAGTGCTAGAGAATGAAACTATAATTAAAGAGGAAACTCAGAGATTTGGAGACCAAATTTTAGCTATTCCATTTGCACCTAATCTTTGGCAAAAGTTCAGATTAAGTCAAATGATGCTATTCCTTTCAAAAGAAGGCCATTTACTTTAGAGTGTCTCTCCAACCTTAGTTAGAAACTGTTGTTTTCCTGTTGATGCTATCATTTACCTAGTGTGCATGTAGAAATATTGCCCTGTTTGACTTCAGAAAATTTGGTCAGTGAAATAAAGCTATGACACTTGTCTAAACAAAGCAACTGTCAGCTCATATCACAAGCTCCTTCTAAATAAAGCGCTGCAGTACTCCAAATTTGTTTTTCTTTAATGAACCCAAGCCTTTCCACTGTCATTATTCATTCCTTCTAAAAACACTGGAAAATGCAATACATTACTCAACTGTGACCTAGCATGTCCTAAGGTGCATATTTTATTGATGCAAATAAATGAGATTCTAGTCTACCCAAATGCTGATGTTTTGATTTTACAGAAATACTGTTTACTTTAAAAGTTGTCATTAGTGCAATGATTATTTTCCCTGGAGGTTCTGATGATAATCTGGAGGACCATTGCTAGCAGCCTGCTTAGTATCAGCAGATTCACGGGGCGGTTAAACTACTAGATTCTGGAGTAAAAGGAAGAAATAGTTAAAATGCATGCTGTTTTCTGTGTTTTACTCCAGTATATATTTTTCCTTCCATTGAAAGAAAGAGGTTTGAAAGTGCATTATTTTAACACTTGCATAAATGCAAAACTCAATTGACAAAATTATGGTGTTAAACTCCAGTATTACTGAGTATGAGATTAAAATTAACCAGACACTGGGAATTTGCTATTATTACAAATAAAAACAAATAAAAATGTACGTTTTACAGTGCTCAGAGCTAGAAGAAATGTTGTAGATACTTTCCTGTGCTTTTGAGGTAAGCTGTCCCTCTAGTTTTCAACCTCGATATCAATCTTGGAAACCAATACACATGTAAATTCTATTTCCCTTATTTCTGCCTTTAGGTGGTATCCAGTTTTATTTTATCAACAGGAATTCATTTTAAAAAGGTCACTGACTTAATGAAATAGTTTTCAATTTTTATGCCCATACCTTCCTTTGAAAAATAGATTTACTTTAACTAGGTATTCATCAGTACAAATTAACTCGAAATATTAAATGCCATATTATTACATGAGAAAAAGAAATGAAAAATGTGCTGTTACTGCTCTGGGGAAAAAAAGGGTAATGTGCTGAATCAATGAGAAGGAAAAACAAAAAACATCTATGGCTTGGACATCCAAGCTGTCTAGGTGAATCCTGGTAACTGATCCTCCTTGCAGTTGTTCAAAGCTAAGCATGTAGGGTAGGTTTTAACAAAAGTTCTATTCCTCATTAAAATATATATGTCATACACATTTGAAAGCTAATAATTCTGCGATATTTGATTTTAAAAAAAAGAAAAGAAAAAAGTCCATATCAGCATAAGTTTTCCCCACAGTTAAGTCCATCTTTAGAAAGAATTGCTGCTGTCACTGGGCTTCTAGAAAAGACGGATAACAGGAGACTTAGAAGAAAAAAGGGGATTGATTTCTGAAATTGTTATCCATTCAGAAGTGGAAATTAATTATTGTAAGCCTACAGTCCATGGTGGTTTCACTGTTTTTTGTGGTTTTATATAGGAAATAAACATATAGGCCATTAAGGCTGCCTGGCACTGAGGAACTAAACCAAATAAAATGAGCAAAAATGTTATTTCATACTCTAGAGTCTTCCTTAAAGAAACTCACTTAGTATTAAGTACAGTAGAAAATAATATATTCCTGATGGTTAAGATATGTATCAGAGCCAGCTGGGGACAATAAAATCCAGGACTACCAAATTTGTTGTTGCACAGAGTTTGTGGGAATTTAATTCTTTCACATGGAATTAGCTTTTTGGGTACCACAGATACTTATAATAAAATTAATGGGCTCTGCTTGTAAGAACTATTGTTAGGGATCTTTGTGACAATATGTCAGAGTCCAATACTCTCCAGTAAGGTTCTTTTAGATATTCCACGAACGGAGAGTGTAGTGTTTAATACGAAATTTACTTAAGTTATTTTATATTACATGGGATTTTTGATTTAGCAGAGTGATACAAAATATACAGAAAACACAATATAAATGTAAATTACACTTGGCAGAATACAACAATTGTAATATACAGTTCAATTTCAATACCGATGTGATTCACAGAATGGTTGAGGTTGGAAGGAACCTCTGAAGGTCATCTGCTCCAAGCCCCTGCTTGAACATGGCCACCTAGAGCCAGTTGCCCAGGACCATGTCCAGATAGCTTTTGAATATCTCCAAGGATGGAGGCTCCACAACCTCCCTGGGCAATCTGTGCCAGTGCTTAGTCACCTTTACAAAAGTATTTCCTGATGTTCAGGAGAAAACTTCTGTGTTTCCACTTGTGCCCATTGCCTCTTGTCCTGTCACCGGGCAGGACTGAAAAGAGTCTGGCTCCGTCCTCATTGCAGCTGCCTTTCAGTTATTTATATACGTTAATAAGATCCCCCTGAGCCTTCTCTTCTCTAGGCTAAACAGTCCCAACTCTCTCCCTCACCTTCCCAGGGATCAAGGTGAGCCTGATTGGCCTGTAATTCCCTGGGTCCTTGTTCTTGGCCTTCTTGAAAATAGGAGTTGCTTTCCTCCAATCTTTGGGCATGTCTCCGCATTGCCATGATCAGTCAAAAGTTATTGGGAGTGTCCTCGCAGTGACAACTGCCAGCTCCCTCAGCACTCATGGGAGCATCCCATCAGGGTCTATGGTCTTATGTGTGTCCAGTTTGCTTATGTATTCCCTGACCTGATCCTCTTCCACCAAGGATACATCTTCCTTGCTTCAGCCTTTCCTTCTGGTCTCTAGGACCTGTGATTCCTCAAGGCTGGTCTTGTTAGTAAAGACTGAGGCAAAGAAGGCATTCAATACCTCAGTCTCTTCCATGTCCTGTGTAACCAGTTCTCCCATCTCATGGAGCAACGGGCCCACATTTTCTCCAGTCTTCCTTTTGTCACCTATGTCTTTATAGAAACCCTTCTTGTTGTTTTTGACATCCCTGGACAGATTCAATTCCATTTGGGTTTTAGCTTTCTTAACTTTGTCCTTGGATGCTCGGACAATGTCTCTATATTCCTCCCAGGTTACCTGTCCTTGCTTCCACTCTGTATATGTTTTCTTTTTTGTGTTTGAGTTTGGCTAGGAGCTTGTTCATCTATGCAAGCCTCCTGGTTTTTTTGGCTGACTCCATATTTTTTGGGATGGACTGCTCCTGATCTTGGAGGAGATGATCCTTGAATATTAAGCAGCTTTCTTGCCTCCCCTCCAGGGCCTTATCCCATGGGATTCTTCGAAGCAGATCTTGGAAAAGGCCAAAGACTGCTTTCCTGAATTCCAGAGCTGTGAGCTTGCTTTTCAGCCTCCTCCCTGTCCTCGGGATCCACTATCTCATGGCCACTACAGCCAAGCCTGCCTTTGATCTTCACATCCCTATGTAGCCCCTCATTGTTGGTGACTATGAAGTGCAGCAAAGCACCTCTCCTCATTGGCTCCTCTATCACTTGGAGGAGGAAGTTTTCTCCAATACACTCCAGGAACCTCCTAGATTCCTTATGACCTGCTGTGTTGTCCCTCCCGCAGATATTGGAATGGTTGAAGTCTCCTATGAGGACCAGGGCCTGCGAATGCGAGGCTGCTCCTATCTGTCTGTAGAGGGCCTCATCCACATGTTCTTCCTGGTCAGGTGGCCTATAGCAGACACTCACTGTAATGTCATCTTTACCTGCCCTCTCTTTAATCCCACAAACTCTCAGTTGGCTCCTCATCCATCCCCTGGCAGAGCTCCATTGCCACTCTCCAGTCATGAGAGCCATCCCACCACGTCTCTGTGTTCCCAGGAAGGTTGCAGACCTGCAATTGCACACAGATCTCTAACTCTTTGTGTTTCTTCCCCATACTGTGTGCACCACTGTACAGGCACTTTAGAGGGGCACCCCAGGCATCCCATTACCAGTCTCTACAGTATGTTCTCTGACAAAATGCTGGGCATTCCCAGTCAACAGGAAGTACTTCGTGGGTTGAAGCCAGTTCATGCTTGTTGTTCTCTTTGAAATTCTTTTGTTAGTTGTTTAGTTTTTATACTCTGTGTTGGGCTAAGCCACGTATTCACACACCTTGTCCTCCACGCTGTCCTGGCCAATTCAGGGAGACGTTCACACTCTTTTAATAAACTCAGGGAGAAACATTTACACCACCAGCTGATCCACTCAACTGACATAGCTGTTTCTCTAAAGCAAAGGCTAATCTCTGGACCCCTTTGTGTTGAGGGGAAGTCAACCTCTTTGCGATAGCTGTGGCCAGTCACTCCCGGAGTTACTCTCTGAGCTTCATGGACACATCACCTTTGTCCATCTCCACTGAGCCTTCTTCTGTTTTAGGGGTTTATTGATCAGTCACCCAAGAGGGAAGCAGTTTCTATACATTTGTAATACAGAAAGAAATCTTTGCTAGATTACAAGATTAAAAATTGCCAGATTACATACATAAATATTTTGTTGGAAATTGCCAATAATGGCTCTCATACTTTGAAACTTTATATTTCTAGTTAGAGTAGAAGGTGCTTCTCCTCTTTGAAAACTCTTTATTTCACTAGTATGATTAAAGTACCAAGAATTTGTTACCACAGTAACAGAACATGACAACAGACCCTACTGCTGACTTTTGCTAAAACGTGAAATCATTGCTATTGCACAGTAGTTGCTGAGATATAAAACACATCTAATTTGCAGGTGATACAAAATGCTTTCAACAAATTTAGTACTCTGAAATTTATGGTACAAGTTAGATATGTAGTATGGATGGAAAATATGTACAGATTAGAAGTATGCTATTTATTTAATTAAACCATCATCACAAAAAAAATGCAGAACAAATAAACCTAATTTGTACTCAAGTTGAATAAACGACTCCTATGCATGTAGGGTCTGATCACAGCAGTAAGTAAGGAGATAACTAAGCACGAGACATGGCATTCTGTGGCATTCAAATTGCACAAATTTGCTAAATCTCCTGAGATAATTTTAATTATTTTGACCCTAGGTCAAGAAAGAGGAACTAGATAATTAGTCCTGTGCTCATTTGCAACTTGATTAGTCTACTGACTAAAGCTGCCGTACAGCTGTGCATCACCATGTAGGTTGGGATTGCTAACCATCACAATGGTTAGTATTAAGAGAAGCTAAGCATGACAAAGTAAACATATCTCCTGCCCTTCTGTAATGGCTCACCCTAGAAAATTAAGCATAATCTGACCTCTGAAGATAATTAAGCGAGGAGATTTAAGTGTATCATATAGTTGAAGTCATTATCTCTTTTCCATATTATTTTTACACCTGACTTCAGAATAATTACCATCAATTCACCATGGTATGGAAGCAGTCAAGTCTAAATTGATTTGGGTGTAGAAGAATGATCTTCCTGCAGGAGTCTGAGCACTGCTAACTTTGAGTTATTTTCTTTTGCCAGAAATATTGTCATGTTTGTTACTCCACTTTGCATGGTTAAATTTCTGTTGTCGCTTGGTTATACAGCTAAGATTGTGGAACAAACATATTGACATTAAGGCTCACTTTTGGCTTTGACACTACCAGCTCAAATAGTGTTTGTTTTTTAACTCATGTTGTCTATAACAATTGGTTTTGGAATGTCTAAAAGGTAATTGAAACAGATCAAGGTTGGATGCCAAGGCTGCTAAAAGACTCTGTTAAAGTTATTGTTGATTAATCAGCCTGTTCCAACAATAGGCTTAAAATTCCACTGGTGTTTTCTTCTTATAATGTTGTTAACAACATAAATTGATATAACATATTTGATCCTTATAAATTGCTGAAACTATTTTGTATTTCTAACTAAATTCTGACTTTGATATCTCTGCTTTGCAATGTATTTCTGAATCCAGGGCAAAATTTAAGCCATTTCCAGATCATGAGAGACTAAAGCTGATGGTTAAGGATCAGAAAAAGGTTTATTTTTATGGTAAAACAAACCCATATTTTCTTAGACATAGCTAACTTTAGTGTGAAAAAGAAACAAATTGTTATGCTGCAGAAATATTTTTTTTCCTGCTTAGCTCGTGTTGTATCAGTTGATGACCTGTAAAATATATGTTCTAATCATGGAAAGATGTCTACATATGCTCAACTTTATGTACCTGCATGACTAAAAACTTTAGGAGTCATGTGTTTAGAGTAAAATATGTGCAAAAATATTCTGGGATTCAGTTTAGTTAAAGATGTGAGAAAGTAACACTCTCCTGGCTGCAATGACATGGGAGACTTTTGAATAATAAATAAGTTGATGAAAAATTGAATAGCTAGGTGAAGATTGATTGTACGATTTAATTTTAAAAAAAAAAAAAAAATCTGCTTTAGGAGGGAGTAACTAACATGTTTATTTTTAACTTCCTTAGACTATGTAGACATATGTATCTCACACAGTTATATTACATTCGTACAAATTAGAAAAAGAACACTCACAAATATGTTTTTAATATAACTTTGCCTCTTGCTGCTTTTCATATAAGAATCATGTTTGGTTCTCACCTTGTAAGCATTTATGCATTGGTAAAGCAGGGTTGTACAGTATCACCTTAGTGACTTGAGGGAATTTTACCAGACTTCCAGCTGCTAGTCCAGGACAGCATAAGTTCCCCTGAGGTTTTACATCATATGTCAAGTCTGATGTAAATGTCTTTTCAGATACTCAGGTGTCTCAGATGGCACTAACTGCCTCTGTTTAGGTCCCTGAAATCCCACTTGACAAATCTCAACAGATGAAATCTTATCTGCTGTGTGTGAGTTCAGGATTCACACTGTATAACTAAATATCTGTAACCAACCATAGTCTCTAACATACCTCAAATGGGAAGAAAGGTGTCCAATGCTTAGCAAAGGCAGAAAAAGGGCTTGTAAAAATGGGAAACAGGACAGCAGATGGGATTTTGGACCAGGTGATAGGAAAAAAGAAAAGATTCTCGGGCAGGAGCCAACCATTCATCTATTGGTTTTTAATATTGTTAGATATAGAATTCAACACAAAGGTACCTCTTTTTCCTCAAAATATTATAACTAGGAATGAATTAGCAACATCTTTGGCAGGGAGGACAAAAAACTCGGCAGAGCAAGAGACTAAGATGGAAACTAAAGATCTTTCAATTTCTTTTTCCTATTTTCCAAAAACATAATTTTAATTTTGATTTTTTTTTAATTTTATATTTCATTTTCTAACAGGATTTGTCCTACATTGCTTCACTACATTCCATTTTTTTTCGATATGTCTGTTGAGATAATAGTTCATGTTTTATGTCATAAATCTGGGCTGTAAGAGTTATTTCACATAGGATGTTAGTATTTACTGAGTCTCACAGTGTGTTTTGTATACCGTTCCTGCCCAGAGGAGTCTAGAGTCTGGCTGGGCTCAGACAAAACAATTTAGAGATCAAAGTAAAAGACCTAATTGCAGCAGAAGCCTGGGGCTCTGGAAGAATTTCCCTGCATCAGTAATGCAAATTTCCAGGGACTGATTTGAAGACAAGACAAGAAAAGGTTATGAAGAGGTAGATGTAGTTTATCCAACAAGAAAAAAAAAAGGAAAAAAAAAAAAAAGCAGGTTAAAGTGTGCCAGCCCTACTGATTATTTCATGTTTGCAACAAGCACATTGATTCCTGACAGTCTTCCATCAGTTGTGCTGTTTAACTGCGTGCTTGTTGAATTATTCATCGTTACATTACATTTTCTATCCTGTGTGGATAAACACTTCTTTATTCTTCAGTTATTCTTTTAAATGTCTTCAAAAAGTTTATAGAAACCTTGACCACCTGTAGAAAAAGGTGTGATAATGATTAATATAGTGCTCGGACCATGGCCTGTGTGCTGCCTATAATATTCTTGCTATGATCATGTAGTCTGCACATCTGGTTTCAGTAGCTACAGGTTGGCTCTGCTTATTCAAGACAAGAATTTATCTTCTTTCCTTAAAAAAAAAAAAAAAGAAAAAAAGAAAGTTCATTAATTCTTGACATGAACTATCAGGTTTTCTATGCTACAAAGAGCGAGTAATAATAATCAAAACAGAAAGTAAAAGCAAAATATTTTGAGTGCGGACTTTTGCCCAGAAGATGAAGTAACAGATAATATTAAAGAAAAAAACTAGTAATATCAAAAATTCAAAAGAATTAAACTTATTATTTTACTGAAAAATAATAGAAAGAGGGTTTTGATTTTTTTTAAAGAACAGAGGTACGACTGAAAAATAACAATAATATTTCACAGGTGCTTTTATCAGTAGTATAATCTAATGTGGAGAACTCAGGCATGCTCTTGAATAACTGCACACCATCCTAGTGATAGATAATTCCTATTTGATATATTCCTATTTCCTATGTATACTAATAGTATGCAACAAAAGGTTAATTTAAACATTGTCTAAATTCTCCATATAGAATATTTGAGGGGCAGGGACAATTTTACAGGGAAAATACAGAATGCAAAATACTATAGGAATTGTTTTTCACTGTGTAAAAGATTTCTGTGGCAAAGATGAATCACAGTAGCATGGCTTTCCTTTCCTGGGACTTAATAGAAAAGGGAAAAAAAAAATCTATGCAGAATCTGTTTGAGTGATATAATAGAAAACAAGAAGTAAATAAATAGTTGGGGTTTTTTTACTAGAATAGTAATTGCAGTAAATGCAACAAGTGATGTCTGTGCATGTATCTTTTCTTGCTGTTGTCTGTAGCATCATACAGATTAGACTAATCTAAACTACATGTAATAAAATAAAATGGAATCTGTGAAACAATGGGGTACATGGGAGTGGGTATTATTAACTCTACTTCTATGTATCACTTTTGGGCCAGACATGTCAAAGCAATTTAAAAAGCAGAAAAATATCAAGAATGCAATTTTACATATGGTAATTTGAGTCTCAGTGCAGGGAAGTAATTTGCCTGAGATGAGTTTGTAATCCAATAGACAAATGGCAAGTCAAACTCAGGTCTTTCAAGCCTCCTCTATTGGTGTATGATCACATCTTTTGGATTATTAGGTAGACTGTAAAATCATCCTGCGCCAATTAGTGCCTTCTAAGGGCTGATCTGTCATCTGATTCCTGTTTGGGAGAAGATCATGCCGGGTGGCTTTGTATAATTGACTAATGAAAATCTATATTCAAGTAGCTGCACAAGATGCCTTGAATTTTGCCACCATTCTTTAATGACTGCATTCTCTGAAAACACTTACAGAAGAATAGTTCAAACAAACAAACAAACAAACAAACAAGCTGACTTCCACAGGAAACTGTACCGATGGAATCCTAGTCAATTTTTTTAAATTATTTTACCACAGGTTAAACCTGTCCTGATACAAATGCAATATATAGAAATTAAATTATAGTGTACAGCAGGGAGGTCATAATGCAATATTTTTCAAGGGTTTCTAGCAAAAAAAAACCCCAAAACTGTGCTGAGGTATAGCTCTACTGGCCTGCAGTTTTATAGGTAGCATCTGAAGCACCTGCATGCCAGAAGAGTCAGCTTATTTGTGCAGAAGCTTGCAGATCACTGCGGTTGTATTCATTCTTTGTCCTGGGAAACCAGTACTGCTAAGCAATAACCCAATAACTTCATTCGTCCTTGTCAGTTTATAAATTTTTTTCACAGTGGTTCCAAGATCTTCACACATCATGCAAAAAAAATTCTGGATCAAATTAATAGGTAAATTGTTGTTTAGCGACAGTAGATTTATACAAAGATTTTATTGGCAATATGTCTAACAACTCATTTGGATGAAATTCTTTCAGTTACCCCACTGCAATTCCGATTCTACTGACATCAGCCCAATTGACTTATACCAGAACTGACTGTTAGACTCAGGCTCACACCTTGTTAAAATCTGTTTACACCCCTTTATGGGTGTTGACGGTTGGACTCGATGATCTTAGAGATCTTTTCCAACCTTAGTGATTCTATGATTCTATGATTCTATGATTTTATGTATTACCATGAAATTGCCACTAGAAGTCTAAGGCAGTGTAATTTATACACTGAAATGTCAGAAAAGAGAAGCATAACAGTTAAAGCAACTAGAAGAAGGCTGTATGAATATTTGAATGGAAAAGAGACCTATTCTTAATTTAATTGCACTTCTCTCTAAAAGATCAGTATGTACCTGACCACTGTAGATTCCATTATATTCATGTGTTGGTAAGGAGGTCAAAGGGAGTCTGCAACTGATGAAGTCTAAGTGAATGTAATGGTGGTTAATTATGCCCCTTTTCAGAGTCTTTCAGCAGAATTTTGTGGTATTTTTGTTTTGGCTAATGCACAAGGTATAAACTGTAGATGTGTTTACATTTCTTTTGAAGTGCTGCTTTATGCAGCAAAAAGGATTATTTTTTGCCTTTGGACATACTGCTTACTTACATTTATGATAACTGAGCCACCCATGTTTTCAGCCCTTGCTCTTCCCTCAGTTGTCACACAGCACATTTGTTCAGTGGTCCGGAAAATCCACTGCCAGAAATTCCTTTTTTTCACTGTGTTATACAAGAGAAATGTTAATGGGGAGGACCACAGGTTTTAAAGTATCTGAATGCCTGTTTAGAAAATGAAATTATTTCAGGAGAATGGGAACTTTTGAATTCTGCAGCTGGCTTCTCTGTGCTACGAGGCCATGAAAAAGCTGCACAAGAGCAGTGCTGGAGGCCTCTGCTATTTTTACCTGGAGTGAACAGAACATATGACCTTTGTTTTTAAGGAAATGTCATTTCTGTGATATGCTGCTAGCTACTATCGCACATCTCCAAGGTGACTTTTAATGCAGTCCCTCACAGAGCTAGGTTACTTGCTGAAAAGAGCAGCTCCTTACAACATGCTTAATGATTGGGGCAGTATTTTCTCAGCTGACAGGGGGGCTACACACCATCATTTTTAACCTACAGCCATAAAATGAGGAATCTTCTCTAACAGAACTCATGGCATGCGTGAATCTGGTTAGCAGAAACACTTTTCTCTCTTATTTTTGCACTCAGGATGAAAAGTGAAATGTGAGCTAATAAAACCTAGTGGTAGCTCAACTGGAAAGTCTGAGGTCTGATTTAGGTCAGGAATCAGGATTCATCACCTCAGAGTTTCCAGTTCAGCAGAGTCTGAACTTTTGATGCAGATACAGATTTAGCCAAGTTTATGTGTTGCTTTGATAAATGTATAATAGCTGAAGACACTAAGTAATGGATGTGGGTTTATTTTTTATTTGTATGTTCTTGTGGTTGTGTATAGAGCTTCAGAAATAGAAGATACACCTGAAGTGCATGCATTTCACTTAGCCATAAGAAAAAAATAAGAACTATAAAATAATATCATTCTATATGGGTTGGCTTTCATATTTTTTTTTGTTAATCTTTTCTTCTAGTTCCAGAGCATTGGGGTTTTGTATTTATGTTGTAATATTATGAAGCATTTTCACAGCAGTATACCAATATAAGCTACACTCCGGATGAGGTGAGGCAGGTTATTAAGAAAAAGATGTTTTGGTGGAGGCAAGTAAATAAGAAGTGTAGCTTTAGTGACCTCAAGTAAAGAGATTTCCCTTTTCACTGTCCCTAACTACTGTTTTCTCCACTGCCTCCCTCCCAACCCTCCACCCCCCAACACCAGACCCTGCTTTTTGGAGTTATCAAGAGACAATATGGGTGCATGAAGTTGTGGGCATGCTAGTAGGAAACAGCTCATTGAGTTGTTATGAAAGG
>VZTQ01014294.1:0-80662 GCA_013400755.1 Pelecanoides urinatrix
ATGGAGGCTCAGGCTTCCCAGCAGGACACAGCTCCCATTTTTGGTGTGGGGCAGGGAGTGGGGGTCCCAAATGGAGGCTCAGGCTTCCCAGCAGGACACAGCTCCCATTTTTGGTGTGGGGCAGGGAGGGGGGGGCTGGGGCTGATCCTGCAGGATAGGCCGGATCCAGAGCCTGGGGACGGGGGGGGGAAATGGGAAATGGTGGCAGTCACTCGGCGGTGTCCGCGCGAGGGCTGGCGGCAGCGGAGCCCCCGTGCCCCTGTCCCCTGGGCGGCTCGGCAGCGGGCAGGATCCGGCCGCCCCTTCCGGGGAAGCCTGGCCCCCGGGGCCGTGTTGCCTGCCCAGTTGGGCAGCAGCTGCCCGTGACGGGAACAGGCATCGCCGCCTGGTCCTGAGCTTAAAAATAACCCGACCCCGGTTCCCGCAGCGGGCGCAGAGCTGGGGCTGCTGTGCGCCGGGTACCGGCACGGCCGGTGTGTCCAACCGCCTGGCTGTGCCGAGCTGCCCAGGAGCCCCGGCTGTGCTCGGAGGGGCTCTGCCCTGCTCTTACCAAACCCCAAACCTCCCCAGAGATCAGGATTCGGGCAGGCGTTTCCCGAGCGGTGGGACCGGCCGGAGCCGGGTGCCCAAGGGTAAACCCCGACGCCGCGGGGGCATCGCATGGGCGCTGGAGGGGTCAGACCCGGGCGCCGCGGCCCCGCTCCCTGCCGCTGCGGTGCCGGCCGTGGGGAGAGCACACCTGGCGTGTCCGTGCTGGCAGATCCCCAGGACAAGCTCTTACCAAACCGGGAGCAGCGAGGGACATGCCAGGAGGTTTACACACATCTTGGAACAGGTTTCAGCCACTGCGACTCCCCATGCTTCACTTTGACCCAGCTAAACCAGTTGCTCCAGTTGCTGGTGCCGGGGCTGGGCTGATCTTGTCTCTCCATCCCATCGCTGGAGCGTGGAAGAGGCTTTTTCATCCCTGGGGTTTGGAGCCGGGGGAGCTACCGGGCGCCTGCCGTGCCAGGGCCGGGGGCATCGCAATGGCACCGGGCACCCAGTTTTGCAGCCTCAAATAACCACGCTCCCCTCTAACGAGCCCCGATAGGTGCGGCGGGCTGGCGTGGACCGCTGCCGGGCTGGCACCGGACGAACCGTCCCTCATTGGGGTCCCCAACCAAGACAGGTTGGGGACAACACCAGGACCAGGACCTCTGGGATGCACCCGCACCCCGACCCTGAGCTCTCGCCCCGGCACACGGGGCCCTGCCGTGCTCTGTCCCCTCCCAGTAGCGCCGGGGTCCCCGAGGCCGGGTCACCGCTCCCTGTCCGCGGGGACGGCCCCGAGCAGGGATCGCGGGCTCGACCGGGAGGTGCCGTTTCTCCCGTCACCTGTGATTTGGCCGCATCCTGTCGCAGGGCCGCTGCAGCGCCTGCTGCCTCCTCACCCCGTCCCTGCACCCCGAATTCCAGGGGCGGCGAGTCACGGGCCCGCCTGGCTCTTGGGGCCAGTGATTCACGCCAAACCTGTCCCTGTCCCTGCCGAGCCTGACTCACCCCAGCGGTTTCCCAAGAGACCATCTCGGTCCCCTGACGTGGGGCTCGACGGAAGTCCCGTCCCCGTCTCCCCCGTCACCCCGGGGAGGGGGACGGGCCGGATGGGGCTCCAGGAAGCCAATTCCTCCCCCGTGAGCTGGTGTGACGGGTGCGGGGTGGGGACCGGGCTGCCCGGTGCCGGCCGGAGCCTCCCCATCCCTGCGGAGAGGTGGAGTGAGTGCGTCAGGGCTCAGCAGAAACCGGGCTGGTGACGGTGGCATTGCGCCGGGGACCTCCCTGCTCTGGGTCCCCAAAACACTGCTGGTGGGGGGTTTCCAGGCTGTGCCAGGCTCCCCGGGACCCCATGTCCTGTCCCGGGGGGGCTGCTCGCTCTGGCCTAGCTCCCCGTCACGCTCGGTGTCACGCTGCCGTGGGGACGCCAGGACACAGCCCCTGGGGATGGGGTGGCTGGCAACCAGGGACATCCCTGCCATGCTCCCAGCGGAGATGGTCCCCAACGTCACCCCCATCCCGGGCCACCGCCCCTGGTTGTCCCCACCGCCTCTCCCTGGTGCCGTGGGCACCGCGTGGGGTTTGTTTGGGGCTGAGGCGCGGCGCCGGGGCACGGGATGGGGCTGGGGGACCCCGTGGGAACGGCGGTGCCGTGGCACGGAGCTGCTCAGTCTCCCGGGTGGAAACCTGCCAGGGCTGCCACGTTATAAATACTCAATGATTAAAGGGGAACGCTCGGGCAGTACCAACCCCCTAATTAATTTGGATTAATTAATTTTTACAAAGCCCACTATTAATAGGAATGATGTCAGCGGGCGGCTGAGTCACAACTCTCACTCGGTGCGGGTCGAGCCTGGCCCCGGATCTGCAGCGCGGCTGCATGACGGGTCGGGATGAGCCACCATGTCGGGACGTGAGCGGGGCGCTGGGGGCCACGTCCTCATCCCCAGAGCAACCCCAGCCTTGCAGGGATGCACTCGGGGGTGAGACCTGGCCCGCACCCCCGGAAAGATCTGGGTGATGCTTGAGCCCCGTGGGATGCTCCAGCCCGGAACAAACTCGCTCTGTGCTCCCGCGTCCCTCCCCTCTGCCCCGTGGTCCCATCCTGCTCCCCATCGGAGCATCCCCACGGCGGCAGGGACCGGGTTCACACCAGCGGGGCCGAGCACTGAATTCGGTCTGCTGCCCGCATGGGGAGGGAGGAGAGGAGGACGTCCCTGCGTCCGGGCGGTGTCTCTGCGTCCGTCCGGTTGCAGCAGGAAACCCAACACCGTGGCACGGGGGACGAAGCGCTGCGCTCTCCCCTTCTGCCTCGCAGGGTATAAAACCTCCCGGGGGGGACCACGACCTGCCTGCAGCTCTCTGCCCGTAGGCGAGGGGGGGTAAGTAGGGAATTGCTGCCTGCAGCACCGGTCCCACCCCAGCCACCGCGTCTCTCGCGGGATGAGAGCGGTGCTGGGAACCCCTGACATACCCCCATCCCTTTCCTGGTGTTCCCCCCATCCCTGCTGCCTCTGTGCCACACTGCGCCGGATGGTGTCACCGAACGGCTCTGCTCCCCCTCCCCGCGCCAGCCGGGGAGGGCCTGGCCAAAGCGCTGGGTCCCCGGGGAGCAGCGGGGCAGCCCCCAGCCCTTGCTCAGCCCTGCAGAGCTGAGCTGAGACCTCGCAGACTCGCTGCACCCTGGCCTGGGGAAGGGGAGAGGGTCCCCTTCTCCCAACGCACCCCGAGCATCGCCTCCCTGGGGTGCCCCTCCGCCTCCAACCCCCTCTCGGTTCCTCTCCCTGTAGCCCTGGGCCACTGCCCGTGCCCCGGCACCATGGCCACGGGCGAGCTGACCGAGCTGGAGACTGCCATCGAGAAGATCGTCACCGTCTTCTTCACCTACGCGGGGAAGGAGGGCAAGAAGGGCACGCTGACGGCCAGCGAGTTCAAGGAACTGGTCCAGCTCCAGCTGCCCAACCTGATGAAGGTGAGGCGAGGGGCAGCATGCGTGGGGCGGCTGGGGGGGGCGGCTGGATCCCCTTGGGACCCCCCGAGCTGGGGGGCTTCTCCCGGTACCCAGGGATTTGCAAGCAAGAGCGAGCAACAGCCACTGCTCCCCCCTCATCCCCATCCCGCTCGCTGGGGACTGGGATGCGGCCGAACCTCCCCCGTCCTCCCCGCAGGACGTCCCCTCCCTGGAGGAGAAGATGAGTGAGCTGGATGTGAACAACGACGAGGAGCTGAAATTCGGCGAGTACTGGCGGCTGATCGGGGAGCTGGCGAAGGCCGTGCGGAGGGAGAAAGCGGGGAAGGAGAAGTGACGGGGCTGGTGGGGAGACTTGGCTGATGCGGAGTTAATAAAAAAGGTTTCCCTGAGCCTGAGCATCGCTGTTGTTCTGAGGGGGGGGCTCCCAATTTAGGCAGCCCATTCCTGCCGTGCCCGGGGACCGGCCCATCACCACGAGTGGTGGGTCGGGGCTCGCTCTGAGTTGGGGTGACTTCTGTGGGGAACCCGTGATGGATGGGGCCATTCCCAAATCGCCCTTGCGCTGGTCTGGCTTGTGGGGTGCCACCCGGTGCCCCACAAACGCCTTCCTGCCGGGCTGGGGGGTTGCTTAGTGCAACCCCGATGGGTGGCAGAGATGCGGCTGGGACCGGGGTGGGGCTCGGGAGCATCTCCGGCAGCGATGCCGCGGTGGCCGCCGTAGCCGTCGCCTCCAGTGCATCAATGTCCATCCTTTCTGGGGTCTTGGGTGGCACAGGGACACCATGTCCACCGGTACAGCATGTCGCCGGCTCAGCACCCCTAACCGAGCTCCTATTCCCAGCTCCCAAATCCCAGTGCTGCTGGAAAATGGCAAAATCCCTGCCACGGGGTGACCCGTCCCCGAGCCGGCCAGGGCCCGGTGCCCGGGTGGCTGTTCCCACGCGGTGCTGCGCGGCTCTGCCGTACCGGGCTGGATGCGAAGCCATCAGTGTGGCCGGGAAGGAGGCGTTTCCCGGCCCCACGCTGGCCCTGGGCCAGGCTCCGAAATGAGACGCCTTGCACCACACCGCAGCTGGCGGCGCGCAGGGAGCTCCCACTCACACCTCCCCGCGGTATAAAACCCCGGCGCGCCGCAGCCCGCGCAGACCCAGGAGAGCCCGTGGAGCAGGTAAGTGGCCCATCCGCCACCGCGGGATGGGGGTCCGTGCCCGGGGGTCCCACCACCCCTTCGCACCCCCGCCTTGCTCCCACGCTCGGCTCTGCCACGACTTGCTGCTGGGGCAGGGACGCTCCTGCCGTCGGGACGTGTCCCGGCAGCTCACCGCATCCCGGGATTCCTTCCTCGCCCTCTGCTCAGTCCCGGCGCCGGAGGAGGGGAAAATTCCCCCAAGCCGAGAGCTGAGCCTGGCTTTCTTCCCCCGCCAGCTCCCCAAGACGCCGGCGGAGAGGACAGCCCCACCACTGCTGCCACCGAGGACCTACAGACCCCGCGAGGAGCAGCATGGGCCAGTGCAACTGCCGCAAGAAGCGCAAGGTCTGCGAGCGACGCTGCGGCAGCGGGAGGGCCAGGACCCCCGGCGGGGTGTGGGGGCGCAGAGGGTGACCCCACATGGCCCCAGCCCTCGGAGCACAGCCCTGGGCACGGGGTGACTCAGAGCAGCGCGGCCGAGCCAGCCCCATCCTGGAGCCAGACTCCAGCAAAGGAGCCGGGGCTGGGGGGGGGCTGTTTTGGGGTTCAGCGACGCTGCCCCGGCACTGGGCAGGGGGACCTGGTGCTGCAGACATGGAACCGCTTGAAAGCTCGAGGGAACCAGGCAGCTTTCTCCAGCTCCCGTGGAACTCACCTTTGGGAGCTGCGCTCACTCCTTGCAACCTCTCCAAGGATGCCCAACGGCAGAAAGTCTCCTGTTTTCCTCGGCTTTCAAACGGGAGGTGCCCACCCCGCGCCCCTTTGCACCTGCGGAGGATTTGGCCCCAGCCGGCTGAGCCGGGGCGCCGGGCTGAGGCTCTGAAGATTGCTGGTTTCTTCCTAATGGGCATCGCCTGATGTGGTTTAATGGTGTTTCAAGGGGAAACCGCAGATGCTGAGTGAATCACCATCGTTTCCCTTCAAACGCAGCTTTGGCTAATTAGCACGAGTGGCCGGGGAGCCAGGTGCATGGGTCGGGCCAGGCTCTGCCCCCCCACCCTGCCGGGGAAGGGGTCTGCAGCCCCGACGGGGAGGGAGAGGGGCTCCCGCTGCCGCCAAACCCCGTCCCGGCGGGCGCCCGAGTCGTCTTGGCCACTGACTCATGCCGCCATCCGCCGCTTGTGCAAAGGAGAGGAAGAACCAGTCCGGACGGCCGCGGCGGCCCCCGCGTGCCGTGGGTGTAGCGCCCGGAGACGCCGGGGTGGCTGCGTCTCGCTGGCCCCGGGCAGGGAGAAGTCCGGGCAAGCAGAGATGGGGGGTGACATGCCTGCGGGGAGGGGTGTCACGTTGAGGTGGAGGGGGGTATGGCAGCTGTCGGGGGAAATTGCAGCTGTGCAGAGCCTGTAAGGAGGGATGCAACATCTGTACGGTGGGGTCTCACATCTGTATGGAGAGGTCTTGCATCTGTGTGGAGAGGTCTTGCATCTGTATAGGGGTCTCACATCTGTATGGTGAGGTTTTGCATCTGTATAGGGGGTCTGACATCTGTGCAGTGAGGTCTCACATCTGTAGAGGGGTCTCACATCTGTACGGTGAGGTCTCACATCTGTAGAGGGGTCTCACATCTGTAGAGGGGTCTCACATCTGTACGGTGAGGTCTCACATCTGTACGGGGGGGTATCATGTTGATAAGGAGGTTTATCCCATCATTGCGGAGGGGTTGAACATCTGCAGAGAGCACTGGCACATCTGCTCGGGGGGTGTCCCATCTCCTCGGGGGCTTGTCCTGCCCGGCTGGGGGATGTCCCCATCCATGCGGGGAGGTGTCCCACCGGTGCTCACCCTCTCTCCCCACCCCACGCAGGACTGCCAGGAGCTCACCGACGTGGAGCGGGCCATTGAGACCGTCATCAACCAGTTCCACTGCTACGCGGTGAAGGGGCAGAAGGAGTACCTGACGCCCAACGAGATGCAGGAGCTGGTGGTGCAGAAGCTGCCGCACCTGGGGAAGGTGAGGGCAGAGCCCGGGGGTGGGCAGGGGGAGCTGGGGTGGGCACGGGCTGCCTGCGAGACCCCGCAACCCCATCACCCCGATGCTTTTTCTGCCCCCGCTGCAGTGCGTTGGACCTCTGGAAGAGAAGATTGAATGCATGGGAGACCCTAACGAAGCCAAGCTGGAGTTCGGAGAATACTGGGACATGATGGGAGACGCGGCCAAGGGCTGCCGGAGGAAGTAGAGGGCGGTGGGGAATGGGAAGGCGCCCGAGGCCTCAGGCTCTGCACTGAGAAGCGCGAGAGGCTGCTGGTCCCGGTGGGATGCGCCTGGGAAAACACAGCGTCGCTCCCGCCGGGGCTCGTCTCCTCCCCGCGTCCCCAGCCGGGGCGGAGGGATCCCCCTCCCCGGCTCCATCCCTGCCCTCTCTCGTCTCTCCTTCCCGTCAGGAAACCTCCCTTCCCATCCCCAGCTCTGGCCCGTGCCGCGGCGGGAGGGAGGTGGCAAAGGGGGTTCCTGGCCCCGGTTCTGAAGCCACTTTTCTCCGTCCTTTGCTCCAGAGCCTTTACCCCCTGGGTCGTCCCACCTCCAGCCCCAAAAACCCTCCGGTTGCAGGTCCCCCAGCCCCGGAGCATCGCTGTGAGAGAGACTCGGCTCCTTTTCCCCAAAAGCCCTTGGATGTGCGGGCTCGTCCCCCCGGCCCCATGCCCTGCCACCCGATGGGAGCCCCTTTGCCACCGCTCTGCCCCGTGCTTCGAGCACCTTCGGGGGCATCCTGGGTCCGGGCTGGCCCCGACGCTGCTGTTCATGGCCTGGGCGTATTTTCTGTTCTTCCCCTGGTGCAGGGACCGCGGTGCCCTGTGCCTGCCCAGGTTTTGGGGTGCTATGCCAGGGCGTGCCGCCTGTGCGGTGCTCCCCCCACCCTGCCCCTCTCCAGGGATGCTGGCCCCCGGCTGGCGGCTGGGCTCGGGGCTGGGATGGTGGCGGGTTGTTATCAGCTTGCGTCACTTGCAACCATTTTTGTATAAATTAATAAAGGAAAACAGTGGAAAAAAAGCAGCCAGGATGGGGTGACCTCATTTGTCCTTCGTGGGAGAGGGAAAGTGGGGAGCAGGGAGGGATGGGGTTGCAGGGATTGTGGCTCCGAGCATCATTCGCTGCTGGGTTGCACGGCTCCGCTGGCCCCAGTGCAGAGCATGAGGGTGCAAGGGATGCTGCGGGCATGCACGGGATGCTGCAAGTGCGCAGGGTGCTGTGGGCGTGCAGGGGGCTGCGCGTGTGCGTGGGATGCTGCAGTGTGGAGGGTGCTGCGGGTGTGGGTGTGCGCGGTGCTGTGATGGCCGCGGTGCTGTGGGTGCGTGTGGGTGTCGCGGGTGTGCACAGTGCTCTGGGTGTGCGTGGAGCCCGGGGTGTGCGTGGTGCTGGGGGTGTGCGTGGTGCCGGGGGTGTGCACGAGGCTGTCCACATGCCCAGTTCCCGGGGTGGCTCGTACCCAGTGGTCCCCGGTGCAGGGACCCCCAAGCAGAGCCAGGGCTGTGTCTCCAGACCAGTCACCCCGAGGGCTTTGGGCACGTGGCTGGAGGGAGCTCAGGGGAGACCCCAAAATCCTGGGCTCAGGGAGCTGCCAGGCCAGCAGCAAGATCCCACCTGCGCCAGGAGACTGTGGGATTTCTGTGTAATTACAGCAAATTAGAAAACAGTAAATGCCACAAAGTGGTGGCTTGCTGGGATGGAGCAATTAGCTCAGGCACCGAGCACATGGAGGGTGAAGAAACAGGCTTGAGAGGGTGCAGGGCGCCCGCTGAGCCTGGTTATCCCACCTTTCCTCTGCCATCCGAGCCATTCCCGCTGAGCTCCGTGTCCCAGAGGAGCCCGTGGGCAGCCCCAGAGGCACGATGGGGACGGGGACCCCGAAAAGGGAGAGGGCGCGGGGCACCTGCGTCACCTTGCGAGGCTCTGGGGAAGAAAAACAGATGAACAAAACAAAAACGAACCAAACCCCAGAGAAATGTGATGAAATCTGAGGCCGGGCCAGGGTGGCAGGTCCTCCCGGGCCGGCGGCCGGCGCGGCAGCACCGACACCGCGGCTCGACCACAGGCCACCCTCTGTCTCCTCTCACCTTGGGGTGGATTTCACAATGAGAATGACTATTTATTGTTCCTGCCTTGGAAATAAATACATGGAAATTAAGCAGAAAGGTGTGGTGTGCATTTAATTAGAGACGGGAAATGTGTCAAATGGTTGGGGTGATGGGGGGGCGGGAAAGGGGAGCCAGGGCTCCTGGATCTTCTTCCCAGTATCAGGCTGGGAATGTGCCGTGGGAGTGGGACTCCTGGGTCCTATTTCTGGTTTGGTGACCAGCTCCCCGGCGTGACGGTGCGCTGTCGGGAGGATGGCAATTCCTGCGGCGTGAGCCATCCTCGATAAGTATCTGTTGTATCTGGAAAGTCCTCAGAGGTGGTAGGAACAGCTCAGCCCATGCCGGGGCGGTCGATCCCCCTCGGTGAGTCAGCGCCCACCACACGGGCACAGCACCGCGCCGGTGGAAACGCCGAGAAATGCGTTTGTCCGTGCCGGGGTGGCCGCTGCGTGCAGCAGCGGTGGCTCCAGGGTACCCATCACGGCGGTCACCAAAGACCCCCAAAAGCCAGGGCTCAATGTCCCCCCTCTGCGAAGGGTCCCATGGGGCAGAGCTTGTCCACGAGACGCCAAACTTGCTCCTGACCCTTCGGACCCGCAGCTGGTGGGGACCAGGGGAGAGACCAACCTCGTCGGGCCGATTGAAATGGCTGGGAACTGTCTTGTGATGGGTTTGGATGGTACGTGGCTGCTCTGAGCACACGCACACGCCCTGGATGCCTTGTAAAAATAAGGGCCTGGATGTGGTTGTGACATCTGCCAGGCACAGGCGAGTAATGAAAGCCCATGATTCAGAGGTGAGCTGTTTGCCTGCAGGGTCGGGGAGGGATTCCCACCCTCCTGGGATGTTGCATCAACGACAACCGGAGCATCTTGGCTGAGAATGGGTTTCTTTCCTCCCAACCGAGATTAGGAAGAAGCCAGCGGAGAGCCGGGATGACACACATCGTTTTTTCCGGGATGGGAGTCCCAAAGGTCCTCGGAGCAGGTGGCTACTGCCTGTAATATATCACCTCCTACTTTGCATCCTTAAATATGCAGCTCCCAATAACGCCCGTATCTAATCTTGGCATCAAATTGCTGCGCCATCGCTCTGGTAGACATACAGGGGTACAATTTGCTGGGACAATTAATTACGGATGTGACTTTACAAGCACAGCTACCAGCTGAGAAGGGCCTTATCTGTCCCAGTCCATCTAGAGATGGCTGAGAGCTGGATATGTCCCTGCTCAGAGCTAGTGCTTGTGCTTCCAGGACCCCGGAGACCCACGCCAGCCCCCTTCACCCTTGAGAACAAGTGGTTTTGGTTCAAATAAACAATGCCCCTCATCTTGCTGCACTGGACGTGATCGGCTGGCCTCGTCGGTGGGTGATGGGTGCACGGGGCAGTTTGCAGCAGGGATGCGCTGCGGGATGGAGGAGCCGGCCTTTCGGCTGGGGCATGGCTGGATGGCGGCGGGTTTGCAAACCCTGGCACCAGGCTGGAGTTGCTAAACCACCACTGCTGGGAGCCCACCACCCCTTCCAGACCGTGGCGTCTTTTGGGGGGGGTCCCCAAACACCTGCCATCACCCCGTGGCCACGTGCAGAGCAGCCCTCGGGAGGGAGCTGGAGCCCGCCGTGGGTCCCGGCTCGCACCGACCCGTCTGGGTGTTGCAATTGCAGGGAGCCATTTCCCAGGTGAGCCTCAGCCCGGGAACGCCCTGGGAACGTCAGGGAGGGGCGGGAGCCTCTTTAAAAGCCCGGCTGGGCCCGGTGGTATGGGTGCAAGGTGAAGAGAGAGCGGGCGTCATCGGCTCCCGCTGCCCGTGGTGCCAAATCGGCGACAGACGGACACAGCAGGACCCCCGGACGGAGCCAGGTGAGGCTCCGAGCTGGGGATGGAAAAGCCGACGCTGGGACCCTTGGGGTGAATATTCAACCAGGAACAGCCCTGAGACCTGACGCTGCAGGTTGGGCGGTGGAAATCCCCCGAGCCCTTCGGCAGCTCCGCGCGCGTGGGGCCGGGGTGGAGGGGACCCGCCTGGTGCGGGGGCAGCACCGGAGGGAGCCGGGCTGGGGGGTAGGTGGTCCGACACGGGGCTCGGCACCATCCATCGACCTCCGCTGCCTACGGAGAGCCTGGCACGTGAGGTTGCCAGTGGGGTCTGGCCCCTGGAAAAGGGGCATTTCGCCCCTGCTTTGCCCGCGGCGATGCCGGGGCGGTGGGCAGGGAGCGCCGGGGCTGTGCCCGGCTGCGGGTCCTGGCTTTGGGCACTGGTGCTGGTGAATGTGCGAGGAAGGAGAGGGAGACGTAAAAGAAGAAGGGGGACCGCGGTGGTAGGAGTGGAGCAGCCAGCGAGCCCCGTCCTGCCCATCCCGCCTACCCGGCGCCCAGCCGTGCCGGCATCCCCGCGTCCCACTGCGGTGACAATGTCCCCGTGCCCCAGGCCGGCCCCGGGGACACGTGGTGGGGCCGGGGCGCAGGCGACGGCGGGGCCAGGCGGGCTGCGCTGTCACGGATGGGCTGGTGCCGTGAGTCAGCGGCGAAGCAGCAGCCATGACGCCCCGAGGATGGGCTGGGCGCTGGTGGCGGGGGACTGGCGACACCTGCGTGGGGTCTGCATGTGGGGACCCCAATGGGTGCAGGGGGTGGGTGCTTTTGCCCAGGTGCTGCTGATTAGCTTTTGTTGGCAATTAATGGCCCGGGACGAGGAAGGGCCGGAGCTGGAGGTCTCCGGGGAGCGGCTCTCGTGGGGCTGTGCGGGGCACTGCAGCTCACAGCGGGACCCCCCGCCAGCGGTGGGACTGTTCAAAAACCACCCTGGTGCCCAGCATCCTGCAAGCCGGGGATGGTCCCCAGTCCCGGGACAGGGGAGGGCTCAGCAAGGGCTCCCACGGGGACACGGATGGCTCGGGAGGGCACCCAGCCATGCCGAGGCACACAGGGATGAACGCAGGGAGCCCGGGGCTGAGCCTCCTGTCTCTTGTCACCACCCCGATGTGCCGACGTCCTCGGCCTGGGGCTGAATTGGGGAGGATCAGCGCAAAGAGAGAGGGGACGTGAGCCAAGTTTGGGGCACCAGGCAGGTCCTGCCTGCTCCCAGGGAGCAGCCGGGCTGCAGACGCCCTCCTGGGTGATGTCCCCGGAGTGGGGGATAGTCCTGGGCCACCCCTCTGGGCTCCACGCCTGCCTCCCCGTTGTCTTCCTCCAAGACCCACGCGGCCACCGCTGCCGTGAGGGTTGGCGTTGCACCCCGGGCTGGTGTAAATCAGCAAGGCTCCAGCGAAACGCCGGGGAGCAACAGGCCCCAGCTCGCCCCGCTCCCTGCCACCGACGGGGCAGGAAAGAGCCAAGGTGACGCCGTTTCCGACCCTGCCTGCCTGCATCCTGCCCGGGATGCGGATGCCGGACCCCGTGACGGGGACCATCCTGTTGGGTCCATCCGTAGGAAGGAGCTTCCTGGCTTGGGGCAGCCTCAGGACCACGGAGAGAGGAGGGGGATCCTGGACATCAAGCAGGCAGGCAGAATTGGACCCTGGGGTCTGGGGGATGGCCTTGGCTGGGCTTGCGGGGGGCTCAGGCAGGTCCAGACCTGCCCCGTCAGGGTGTTCCCGGAGCCGTGAAGCAAGAGGAGGGCTGGCCAGTAATTCCTGCCCTTGTCTCGCCGCCGCCGCGCGGCTCCCAGCCCCATTCCTCCCTAATGAGCCCTGGGAACCGGCGGCTGCGGCCCTGGCGCTGTGGAACCCCGCCACCCCAGCGCCATAATTGCCGTCCTGTCCCACGCGCGGGGGCGGCCGCCCCGGGGGGGCAGGTGGGGCGGCCGGCGCGGGGCGGGTGCTGCGCCGGGGCAGGTAGCGTGGAAGATTTTTGGGATGATCCCGTATGAGCAGCGATGTGGGGAGACGAGCACCCCGTACATCGGCATTGCCAGCTTTTTGCTCTCCGTGGAGGCTGCTTTTTGCCTGCCCGGGGGTTTGCAATGACCCCAGGGCTGGCAGCAGCGGAGACCCCCATGCCTGCCCTGAGTGAGGGCACCATGAATTTTGGCGGCACGCCGCCTGCCCTTCCACCCCCTGTCCTTCTCTATGGGCACGTGGAGGGTCCCACAGCCCCGATCCCTGACCCCCATCCCCGCAGGTGACCTCAGGCAGCGATGGCAGAATGCACAGAGCTGGAATGGGCCGTCCAGGTGCTGGTGAACAACTTTGACAAGTACTCGAGCCGCCGCTGCTGCTGCAAGAAGCCGCGGCGCATCAGCAAGAAGGAATTCCGCAAGATGCTGAGCTGTGAGCTCAACCACATGCTGACGGTGAGGCCGGGGCGCGCGGGGCCAGGGGACCGGCTCCTGCCGCTTGCACGGGGTCCCCCCCACCCTGCACCCCACTTTCCCGGTGTGAGCGGCTCCGCTCTCTCCCCCAGGACACCGGGAACCGTCGAGCAGCCGACAAGCTCATCTGCGACCTGGACGAGAACAAAGACGGGCGCATCAGCTTCGAGGAGTACTGGACCTTGATAGGCGGCATCGCCAGCCCCATCGCCCAAATCATCCGCCAGCAGGAGCAGAGCGTCAAGCACACCAAGTAGCCGGCTGCATCCAGACCCTCCCCGGGTTCAGCCCCCCGGGTTCAGCCCCTGCTTCTCCACAGCTCCCCCCTTCTCGCCTCTCCCGCTGCCGAGCTTCGCCCCGAGCCCCAGCTTGCCCCGGTGCATCCCGGTCTCCCACGGCTTTGCCGACCGAGCCATGCCAGGGTGCGATCGGGGCAGGAAGACCCTGTGGGTGGGAGCTGGGGGATGCGAGGCTATTACAGTCTCGGGGGGCTCTTCCTTGCCCCACGCCATGACATCCCTGCCCTCATCCTCCTCTGCAAGCCCTGTCCTTGCTGGGCTACCCGGCAAGAAGCAAAGGAAGAGGCTTCCCCTCATCTAGGACATGAATTCTGTCTGTTCTCAGATCTTTGGGGCACGGCCCCGTTGGCAGAAACCCCATCACGACCAGGACCCCCTCTCCCCTTGGAGCTCCCCCTCAAAGTTGGGGGTCTTTTTCAGAAGCGGGTGCCTTTCCCCCTGCCCAAGCTGGTGAAGGGTCTGCCCTGCCTGGTGCTCTGGTCCTTCGGGCTCGGGGAGCGGCGCGACCCCGTCTGGGCAACACCACCGTGGTTATTTATTGCAGCAATAAAGTTTGGAGGAGCAGCGGGTGACACTGAGGCTCTGCATGCGTGCACCGAGGGGATGCGGGGGGCCAAGGGAGGGGGTCCGCCCTGTCCCCCATCATCTGCGCAGTCACGGCTGGCGATAACGCCCATCCCAGCCTTCCGGCCTCGCTGGGACGGGCTCCCTGGGGCTGATCGAGCCACCACGAGGTGTCAGCAGACACCGTGGCCTCCCAGCACCCCACCGGCCCTGCAGCACCCCAAGCTGCTGCCTGGGGCACAGGGTGTGGATGCTGTTGCCACACATCCCCGGGGACCCTCTCCACGTCCCCGTGCGGGGTCCCGAGCAACCTGGGACCACAGCCCCGCATCCGTGCACCGCAAGAGCACGGCCGCCCCAACCCCTAGACGTCTTGGGGGGACCCCAATTCCCGTGCTGCATCTCGGTGCATTGCACACCCCCCACCCAGGACGGGGACAGGGAAAAGCTCCGCAGCCCCGTGTGTGCCAGGACACCCCGGGCCAGCAGCCCGAGCTGTGACGCCCACGGTTCTGGCCGGCAGCCCGAGCCGGCAGCCCTGGCGCCTGCTGGGGATTTTCCACTGGGAGGAGACTTGGCCCTGGGCCTGCGAGCATGGCGGTGGCCCCCCACGACCCCCACTCCCACAGCAAGGGGGATCTCAGCACCTTGGAGCCGGGACCCCCATCCCCTTCCAGCCAGCCCCCCTCGCTGACACTGCTGCTCCCTACCCCCATGCAGGAGCATCGCTGGCTCCTGTCTGTCCCCCTGCCCACCTTCCCCCACCCTGAAGCTCTGGGGGTCCCAGGCAAACCGGGGGTGCCCCCGTGGGAGACGGCGCAGCCGGGCAGGGCTGCGGCTGAGTCACGGTGGAGGAATCCCTCTCGGGCGAGGGCAGGGCTCGTGACTCACTTCGCTGTTTATGGGGCTTGGCTGGGCGCTGCACCCGGCTGCTCACACAGGATCCCAGCGATCCGGCGGGATCCAGGGTAGACTCTCAGGGTCTCTCCAGAAGAGACCCTCAGGGTGAGGGGCAACCAGCCCCCAACATCTCATTTCTAGATGCAGATCGGCTGCAGCGCACGGAAACAATTCAGGAAGTCCCCCGCCTCGTGCACGCTTCCCCGCAGGACCCCGGCACCCGGGCTGGGGCTCTGCGCGGTCGCAGCCCCCACGCTCACGCTGATCGCATTATTTCCCACCCTGGAGCTGCTTGGAGCAAATGGGGAACCCGGTGGGGGGGGGGCATGGGAGGGGCTGCTGGGGACCAGTGTGTCGGAGAGAGCGTCGCAGGGGTATCCGCGTGGGCAGGGGGTGGTTTGTGCGCCCGCGCGCTCGGCGGCTGCACCCCTGGGTGCTGCTCCTGGAAAGCCCTGGGGCACTTTGCGCGGCACCATACGGCAGGCGGGGAGAGGGACGGTGCGGGGCCGCGGGACAGGGATGGGGCTACCAGGCTCTGCAGCTGGCTCCAATTTAGGGAGCTCAAACCCACGCTCCTGTCCTCGTGTCCCCGGCGGGATCAGCTCCGGGCACCCTGCGCCAGCTGCTGACCCAGCCCTGGCAGTGCACCAGCCTCGAGGTCCCCATGTGCTGCAAGATTTGCAAGATTTCAGAAAATGCCCTAAATATGTGTTCTGCCCCCCGCCCCGGGTTCTTTCCAGCTGCCAGATCTCTGGGAGAAGGAAAACATGTTCCCTGTGCAATCACCGGGGACTCAAAGGTTGGCTGCCTTCGAGATGCTTGAGGCCAGGCCACCTTGGGTTTCACCAGACGAGGATTTACCCTGGCTCCCTCCTCCAAACCGAACAGGTCCTCACGGATGGGTGACAATGCGAATGTAACTGGGGGTTTGCAGGGAAAACCCAGACGCCCTTCCCGGTGCTGGCGCTCCCCTGGGAGCTCCCCTCTCCTGCCAGGATGGCCACCACCCTGGAACATGCCCTGGCCTCCAGCATTGCCCCCTTCCATGAGTGCTCAGGGAAGGAGGGTGACAAGTACCAGCTGAGCAAGGGCGAGCTGAAGGAGCTGCCCAGCTTCCTGGGGGTGAGCTTGGGGACACCCAGGACCAAGCCCCACGAGCATCCCCACGTCTCTGCCCACCACTGGGGAAGATTTGTGGGTCAGGGATGGGCTCGCTTCTCCCTGAAACACGTCCCCCCCATCTGCCGAAAGAACCCGTTGCGGTTGATGCCTACCTGTGCCACGGCCGGCAAGCGCCATCCTTGACCCCGCTGATGCTCTGTGCCAGGAACAACTGGATGAGCAGAGCTTCTGCTGAAGGATCTGGAGGACAAGGACAACATGATGGACTTCAAGGAGTACGTGGTCCTCCTGGGCTGCCTCAGCATGTTCTGCAATGACTTCTGTGCTAAGGCTTATGGCCCCGCCAGCCGGCATCGAGCCCCAGCCCATGGCTCGAATAAAACTGCTGTCACCTCCCCAGCCCCGCTGCGGAGCCTCTTCATTTGCATTGGGGTCACTGGGATGGGAGCGCTTGGGACTGTCTGTCTTGGGGAGACCAGCCCCTCCTCATCCAGACGGTGTGGGGGACAGTACAGTGATGGCTTAGGAGGGGATGTGGGCTTTCTCCAGGCAGTCCCAAGGGATGCTCCAGCCCTTCCCAGTCCCTGTGCCCATCCCTTGACTTGCACCACAGTCCCCAGACTCCCCAGGAGGCCAGCAGCTCCTCCCAGCAGCACCCAAACCCACCCACCTCCCACTAATGGGATCACACAGCTCGTTAGGCAAAAATGAGGCGTGGGGGAAACCACCTGTGCGGAGCTACTGGGAAAGCCTGGAGGCGAGGGGGCTGCATGGGGCACGCTGGGCAGTGCCACCCCAGCTGGGCTATAAATGCCCATCGCGCTCCAGATGCAGCACCCTGTCTCCTTGCTGCTGCCCGATCTGTGCCCACCCCGGTAAGTCTCTGCTCCTCTTCCTCATGCATCACTCCATGCATCGCTCATGGAACCCTGCTCTCCAGCTGCCATTCACCCAGCAGTCGCTGCATCCCAAAACGCCTCCCCGAGAGGCAGCGGGGTTGCAGCCGCAACATCGTGGACTGATTTGGGCAGGGTGGGGGGGATGGAACCCTGTTGCCCCCCCGCAAGCCTGCCGTGACCCCATCCCCGGTGCTCTGCCCTCCAGGCGTGCAGGAAGCTGGCGATGGCGTGTTCCCTGGAGCAAGCGCTGGCCGTGATGGTCACCACCTTCCACAAGTACTCGGGAAGGGAAGGGGACAAGTACAAACTCAGCAAGGAAGAGCTCAAGGAGCTGCTGAACAAGGAGCTGCCCATCTTCGGGAGCGTAAGTGGCCGTGGCGGCACATCCTTTTGCATCCCTCGGAGGTGCCCAGGCGCGGGCGGGAGGTGTTGTAGGGGCAGGAGCAAACCAGTCTTGAATCTTTCCACATAGCACGGTGCAAACCGGGGTGAGCTGAGGTGGTTTCTGAATTTCCCCAAAGCACGCGCGATGGATGTAGCCTGTGCGCGACATGCTGAGACCTCGCGGCTCCAGAGCAAGCCCTGGGGAGAAGGGAGGACGAGGCCAGGGGGACCCGAGCCGGAGCATGCTCGGAGCGAAAGGAAGCTTGGCTTATACCCACAGAAATATTTTGATTGGCAAAGAAAATCATCCTCCAATTTTAATTTTTTTTAATCCTTTTTTAACCCCCACTTAAGGGGAAGTTGTCTTGTGGTTTAAATTGGGAGGAGGGAGGAGAAATTTTTTAGCCAAACTTTTTCATGACCGAGAGGCATATTTACTGTAGCCGTGCCAGCACGCCCCAGATCACAGGTAAGCCACCTGCATTTCTAAAGGCCACCTCCTTCCAAAGGCAAAAAGAAAACCCTCCTTCGAGGCAGGGGGAGGGAAGCCCAGGCTTTTCACGTCCTTCCTTGCAAGCAGCAGGGCTGGACGGGGAAGCACCTCGCTCATCCATGCGCCCCGAAACTGCTTACCCCCACCGCGCTCTCCGTCCTCGCAGAAACAAATGGATGAGGGGGAGTTCAAGAGGCTCGTGAACGACCTGGACCACAACAAGGACAGCGAGGTGGACTTTAAGGAGTACGCCTGCTTCCTGGCCTGCATCACCATGGGCTTCAACGAATTCTTCAAGGATGGCCCCACCAAGCAGCCCCGCAAGTGACCCCCGCTGCCCACAGCGTTGCCGTGGGGCTTTCAATAAAAGCTTTTCCAAAGCCTCGGTGTGCATCAGCAGGGTTTTGTGTGCCGTAGGTTAGCGGGCAGCTGGGTGACTCATGCTTTCCTCCAGCTCCGTGGGATTTTCCACGGTGCGACTCAGCCCCGGGAGGCATTTTTTGGAAAAGGCCGAGCAAAACAGCTCAGCGCTGCCTCTGAGCAATGTACTCTGACATCCCCCCCAAACCGTCCTTGCTGGCTCGAGGAGAGGTTCAGTGCACATTTAGCTCAAGACTTAGGAGCTTCCCTGAGCCCAGCTTGGCTCATAGGTCGGCACGAGCTGCCCTGGGCAATGCATTGGGTTTGGGGAGAGAAAGCTGGTCTGGAGGAACGGGGCAGAAAGATGCAAGATCCGTGCAAAGCACAAAAGCCAGAGCGTGTCCCCAGTTCCCGCAGAGGGGAGCTGTGTCTGAGCGACTGGAGGAGACCCTTAGCCCCCTTGGGATGTGGACGAGCCCGTGCTGGGGGATTGCATTGGAGGAGGTCAACCTGAGCCCCCCGGGTTTACCACGGAGCTGTGGGGCTGCAGAGAAGTGGCAGTTTCCTGAGCACATCAGCCTGTGATACTGGCTGGGAAACACAGGGCTCACCCCCCACCACCTTCACCTCCCCGTAGCCGCAGCAGATCCAGGCAGGTCTGGGCAGGTTTGCAGAAGGTGCTGCAGCTGCTCTCCAGCTTTCCCCAGCAGCTCCAAAACCCCAGAGAAACCACCCCAGATTCCAAAAGCACTTACAAAGCCTCTGCGTCATTGCATGGCAGAGCAGACCCCTGGCAGAGCCTGTCCCTGAGCCCTCAAGTCCTTCCAGCATCTCCCCAGCAGCTCCAAACTTTGCTCTGCCCCTTCCCAAGGTCTTTATAAAGAGCCCCCGCCGGCAGCTTCTGCCCCCTCCCAGTAATTTACACCAGTTTGCACTTGCTAACAGGGAGACGAGGTTCAGGCTTGGGGGTTTCTTTTGCCAAAATGGTCCTTAAAGAAACCCCCAACCTGGGGAGATGCCGTTGTGGGGTTTGGTGAGGTTTTGCATCCTGCTGGGCATCGGAGCAACCCGGAGCCGGCAGAGGGGCTTCGTCCCCCGCTTTTCTCACTCTGGTCCCCGCAGCAGCAGGTGCCTTTGTCCCGAGGGGGCTCAGCCAGGCTCGGGGACACTTGGGGTATTTATCAGCCCTTGCCCCATGGCGAACAGCCGGCTCGCCCCACGGCATGGAGTTGCAAACTGCCATCTCCTGGCTTTTCCCCGCAGCTCCCTGACACGTGCCTGGGACACGCAGACACCAAAATAAGGCTCCGTTACACAACGGGACATTGTGACGCACTGCCCTCGCAGTTAGGAAACAGAAATCGCTTGCAGTTGAGTTAAAAACAGAAAAAAAAACTTCACCCAAACCCCAGCACAACAACAAAGCCGTGGACAAATCCTGCTCGGGTTTGCGTGGCTCCAGACAACCCCGGGGATGCTGCCAAAACCCCCGTGCGCGGCATCTCGCCCCGCACCGGCATCGCCTGCCCTCGCTGGCAGCGGTGGGACAAGGTGCCCATCGCTGCCCTTGCTTCATCCCTTGTCCCTCGGGATTCTCCTCGACCAGGTGGTCCCCGTCCATCCCCGGGGGGAACATTTTGCTCTTTCTAACCCAAACCAGCCCCCTTGGCAGTGCAGGAGCAAGACGGTTTAGGGGGGGCCAGGGCTGCTCCCAGGATTTTCTCTCCTCCTTTGCCAGCCAATGTCCGGACAGGCGCTGGATCAGCATTGGTGCCTTCCCGTCCGGGTAGCGAGGGAGGTGTCCCAGGCGGGGCTATAAATGCCGTGGCCTGACGCTGGCTCTCCTTCCGCCCTACCCGTCCTCGGCTGTTTTGTTTGAGCTGTCGGTGAGTTTGTTTTTTTTCCCTACGATTCTCTCTTCCCCCTCGCCCCGCTGGCCCTCCAGATGCCCTCCAGATGTTGCCGACGGTGCAGCTGCCCCATTCCGCAGTGGGGTCCCCCTACAGAGTTTTTCCCCTGGGACCGAGCGTGAGGCTCCTGCTGCAGCGAGCCGAGCTCGAGAGCTGCATTTCACCTCTCAGGGCTGCAAAAGTGCGTGTGCCCCTTCCCGGCCTGGCTCCGGTAGGAGGGGGCTGCTGCCTCCCCCCACCTTCTCCCCTCCGGTATGGCTTTTTTGGAGGTTGCTCAGCACCGGCAACGCCCAGCCTGGCTGCTAATGGGAGGGTGAAATTAGGGAGGAAATGGTGATGCATGTCGGTGCCTGCCTGGGAGTGGGGCACTGGAGCAGCCTGCATGGTCTGGGGGGTCAGGGGAGACCGTCAGCCCCCCGGTATGGGGGTGTCTGGGGATGCCGAACTCTGCTCTCACCCGCTTGTGTTGCTGGTGCCTCCAGGCTCGCTGGCATCCCCCATGGCGTGTCCCCTGGAGCAGGCACTGGCCGTGATGGTCGCTACCTTCCACAAGTACTCAGGGAAGGAGGGGGACAAGTACAAGCTCAGCAAGCAGGAGCTCAAGGAGATGCTCACGAAGGAGCTGCCCAGCTTCAGCGTAAGTGTGGGGCAGGGGGTGCCACATCCCACGGGCGATGCTGGGATTCGGGGATGTGGCCCTTGATGCAAAACCCCGTTTTAACTCCCCTCTTACCCCTGAGCAGAGACAAACCAGTGAGGCCAGCTTACAGCAACTCATGTGCAACCTGGACAGCAACAGTGATAGCGAGGTGGATTTCCAAGAGTACGTGACCTTCCTGGCCTGCATGGCCATGATGTGCAACGACTTCTTCCAGGACTGCCCCGACAAGATGCCGCACAAGAAGTGAGCACAGGCCCCATGACCTTCCCGCTGTCTTCATGATGTTTTTTCAATAAAGAGTTGCTTTAAATAAAGTCCTCCGCATGTTTTGCGATGGGAGTTTCTTGCCCCAGGGACAGGGGTGCTGTCACACTGGGGAAGACCCCACTCCCCTTCCACGTGCGCGTTGCAGGGACTGGATGACGAGGGAGAGCAAAGGCGCTTCCGAGCTGGAGTTTGCTCTGCCGCAGCATGGGCACCGCGTCCCCTGAACCCTCGTAAACCGCCCGTGGGGCTGATCCCTGCCGGCCACGTTAGCGTGAGTCAGCGGCAGCACCCAGCCCTGCAGCCCCGATAACTGCTTCGTGCAAGACAAGGCAGGAGCTTTCGCAGGGATTAATGCCTCTAATTGGCGCCGTGAATTCTTTTTTAGCCATAATTATTAAGCTCAGCATCTGTCCCCCCACCCGCTGTTCTGTTGGGCAGGACCTGCTGCGTTGGGAAGTCACCCAGGACCCTCATCCCTTCCCCACCCCAAGCAAAGCCTTGAGGAGCAGGGTTTCGGTTGCGTTCCTGCTCGGGGGGGGGGTTATGGCGTGCAGAGGAGTGGCTTCCCCCGTGCACCCAGCCGGCCCCCCGGGCCACCAGCATGGGAGGACTTAGCCCATGGCTATAAATGCAAAGAGCGGAGCAGCCACAGCCCTCCCTTCCCTGCACCAGCGCCTGTCCTGCATCTCTAAGTCTCCATTTCCACCTTCTGATCCACTTTTCCACTCACCGAACAGCTGCTGCCCACCCGGTCTTGCGTGCCGGGCTCCAGATGTGCAGCATGCCCCTTCCAGATGTGGATGCCCCCCCTCCACCCCCGCTGGGAGCCAGACCTTTATCGGTGGGCTGGGGACTGCGCCCAGAAGCACCGGCGAGCGCAGATGCCACAAAGGCTTCGCTTCATCCAGCCGCGGCTTTGCCCCCCCCGAGGATGTCCCCTCCGCCAGCCCCGGGGCTGCGTGCGGAGGCGGCCGGGAGCCACGTTTGGGCTGCGCCCCGTGAGTCACCCCGCAGCCACCGGCCCCAGCTGATGCAACACCCCGGGGTGTCGTGGTGGTGGGGATCCAGGGCAGCCCCCCGCCCGCTGGGGGCCAGACCCTGGGGGCTGCGCTGAGCTGGGTCTGGAGGAGCTTTGCCCCCTCCTGCCCTGCTGGCACCAGGGTGAGCCAGACGGTTGCAGAGCATCCCCCGGGGTGGAGAGGGAGGGATGCCCCAGGCGTTCCCCGCTCCTTGCCCCAAGGCTGGACCGGCTCCTGGCTGGAGCTCCCCTCCATCCCCGTGCTGCCCGCAGCCGTGGCGTGGACAGGATCTGGACCGTAACAAAGACAAGGAAGTGAATTTCTAGGAGTACGTCACCTTCCGGGGGGGAGCTGGCCATGATCTACAGCGATGCACTGAAGGAATGCAAAACGGTGGGGCGCGGGGCCCCAGGGGACTTTTGGGGTCCTTTCGCAAGGACCTTTTGTAAAGTTTTTTATAATTTCCTATTGCAGGGTTTTGTTGCTGCGTTTCCAGTCGTTTTTGAACCTTAAATAAATTAAAACCTCATGGATGGCACTGTTTTTTTCTCTTGCTGGGGAGGGACTCGGCGAGGAGCTGCAGCCGGTGCTCATGTCCCTGCAGATGGATCCTGTTGGGTGCTGGCGATGCTCTGCCCATCCTTCTGCCCGGGACTCCCACCCAGGCACCGCACCCTCGGCTTTGCGAGGGCTGGTTTGCCAGGAGACTGGGGTTGAAGCTTACCCCCCTGCTCCCCCAAAATAGAGGGTGTAGGGGTTGTTCCATGAACCCCAGCTTCTGAGATCCAGTGCTCCCCAAGCATCAATATCAGGAGATAAAAAAGTACGCGTCCCTCCAGGCTCGGTGAAACACCTGAGAAGGCGGCTGCACCGCACTTGCATCCCAGAGGCAGGTGAAAGGGACCCCCCTACAAGCCCTTGGCCCTTTTTATGCCTGATCTGCGACTATCTGAAGCTGGCGTGATGCCGTTCATCGGCATCCCAGCCTGCCTGCAATGCATCCACGCCCCTGTCACCGCCCTGCCGCCGTGCCCTCGGGGCCGTGCCGGCTCCGTCCCTGCGGCACCAACACTCCCAACCCTGCGGCTGCGTTCGACCACGGAGCTGATACCAACACCCCACGGCGGCTCTTGCACCGGAGCGTGGGCTGCCGTGGCACAGCAGCGGGGCCCCAAGGCAGGGCATGGGCTGGGAGTTCCCGCTGTGTGGGCACGTGGCTTCCGTGGCACGTTGGGCAGCAAATGGCAGTACGAGGATGCACGGGGCACGCCTGTCCCTTCTTGCCTGCCGTACGGGGCGCGTGTGTCTCCTCCCACCTCCCCACGTGGCGCAGGCACATCCCTTCACACCTCCCCATGCGTGTCCCGTCACGTCTCGCTGACGGTGCACCCGTGTCCTGCGGATCAGCCCTGCGTGGCTCCCCTTCTCGGGGAGGACGCGCCCATCTCCCTCCATCATACAACCTGTCCCTTTGTTTCACTCTTTTGCAATTCAGGCTTTTTCTGGCACCAGTTTTTCACGCTCCTGTATTAGCAGGCTGACGGGGAGATGTTTCACCACCGCTGTCCTTCCCATTCCTAAAAGCCTTAACTGGCTTTTTGCTGTGCCAGTCCCACCTAGCACCGACTTGGGGTGAAGGGCTTGGGCATCCTTGAGCACAGGCTCCTCACCAGCCCCCCCCTGACTGTCTTTCCCTCAAGACACACAAGGTTTAGCAGCCCGTGTCAAGCACTGAGAACGTCATGGGATGTCCCACATGTGGCAGCATCACCCCAACACTGGGAATGGGCAGCAATTGCCAATGCCCTCGATTATCATCAGGCAGCAATTATGGCTGCTGGGAAATGCCACCTCCTAAAACTGGCTGGCAGATTTCTGGCACGCTGGCATGCCTGGATTTGTAACATCTTTCCTGACTCCTTGGCTAGCTGTTACGAAATGATTCAGGAGGTCATGATTTTGGAGAGGTGACTGGGGGGTGGGATGCATTGGCCATCCCCCAGCGCCCGTGCAGCAGCGTGCTGGGGGCAGACACCACACCTCCAGCCAAACTCAACAGCGTCAGGACAGATACAGGAGTGATGAACCACATCCCCCATTGGGAAAAAACAGCATCGTCCCGCTGGACACCCTCACCCAGCGCCTTTTGTGTGATCGGAAAAATTCCTCTTCCATCATCTCCGCAAAGACCCCCCAAAACTCTGCAGGAACTTCTCGCCTCCCGGCAAAGCCCCTGCACTGACACTGACCCATGATGCTGACTCCCTGCAAATGTCTTTTTTGGTGTTTCCTTGTTTTGCCCTAACGAGTTTGGTGCGTCCCCTCCCTTTGTTAAGACTGGGAGCAGCCAGTTCCTGGAGCCAGGCAAGAAATTGCCGCCTGGGCGTGCTGCATAGCCTTGCTCAATTCCCGGGGTTATCACCCTGAAGGAAATTCGAGGGTGTCACAAATCGTAGCTTAGGGAGAGTATAAAAGAGACCTCACCACCACCGCGCCGTCACTTCTCCTGCCCGCTCCTCGCCTCCCGCTGTCTGCAGAAGTCAGCCCCAGCACCGCTCGCAGGTAAGTGGGTCTTTGCCAAATGGTGGCTTCAGGCTTCGTGCTGCTGGAAGTGCCAGCGGGATGAGCCCGACCCCGCTGGGCAGCCAGAGCCTGGCTGGGGCTCCTGGAGGAGAGGGCAGTCCTCCTCCAGTGGGGTTTAATATTTTGCTGCCTGTCCCTTCCTAGCGAGATGAAAACCGACCTGGAACTCGCCTTGGAGTGCGCCATCAACATCTACCACCAGTACGCCATTAAGCACCCCATAGATGACTACCTGAGCAAGTCTGAGTTCTCGGAGCTGCTGAAGGAGAACGCTAAGCCCTTCCTCCATGACACCATACCGGTAAGAGCCGAGCGTGACCCAGCTCTCCTAACGCTGGTGAGAGCTTGCAGGAGTGGTGGCCTCCCTGGGGCATGGGGGTGGCTGAGAGCCTCCCAAAGGGAAGGTTTTTTTTTTTCTGAAACCATGCAATCCTTGCTGGGTCAGCCTCGTGCCGTAGCTGCAGGCTGGCAGGGTGACCCTGAACCCCACTGTACTTCAGTCTCTTTTTTGTGTTTGTCCTGCTGCAGCCTAACATGTCCGTCGATGACTACATAAGCAAGCTCTTCACCAAAGCAGACGGCAACCACAACGGTCGCCTGAAGTTCACCGAGTTCCTGACCACGCTGAATCTTGTTGTCATTGATGCCCACAATAGGTCCCACAAGAGTCCTAAGAGCCGTGGACGGCATCCAGATGCCGGTCATGAACATGACCATGGCCACGACCACGGCCACGGTCCTGCAAAGTGAAATGGTTCCCAGGGTGACTGTACCCATGGGATTGTGCTCTTCCAGCAGCAGCATCCCTTCCGTTTGTCCGCAAGCACAGAGAAACCTGTAACCAAAGCTTTGTCACCTCCCTCTGCCTATGGCATTGAAATAAAATTTCTTTCTTCAAGCACCAAATGCATCCGTATTATCTGTCCTGTTGCCTCCAGGGAGGATGCAATATGCACCCAGCCCGTGGCTGTGGGGGGTTAAATGCAGATTGAACTGGAGAAGCAATGGGAAAGGGAAGGTGGCGTGGGGGGACCCTGCCCTCTGCAGAGCGGGGGGCCAGGACAACAGTGCTGCTGGGTTCCAGCTGAGCCGCGCAGGCTGCGTGGGCTCCCTGTCCTGAAGCACATCAGACCCCGGCATATTCCCACCGCCTTCCCGAGGCTCAGCGGGTTCCCTGCACGCGGTGGTTGGCCCCAGCACCCTTCACCTCAGCAGACGGCGGGGTGCGTAGCACCCCATCACGCTGGGGAGGTTCCTGGGTAGAGGCAGCCGGTGGCTGCACAAGAGCATCCTCAGCCCTGGTTCTTCTGGCCCCTCTTGGCACCAGCTCCAGGACATGCTGGGGTGAAGCGCAGCCAGGGGCTGCCAAGTCCCAGCTCAGGAGCTGGGGGTGCAGCATCCCAGGTGTGTGCACAACACTTTTGCAAAGCAACCAGCACTTATCTTGCAAGCCCCGGCACAGCAAAGAATGAGGCCGAGGGGCTCTGGAGAGCTGGTGTTAACTCTGCACAATAAAGTTGGATGTTTTTATTAGCGTGGGGCAACAGCCTCCCAGGTCACAGCACATTGACAAGCCACCATGGGCTCCTGGGGAGCAGATACATGAGTGGAAAATAACTCCTGTATCTGCCAGTGGCTGGGCACTGAGCAGGAAACCCTCAGGCTCCGGAGGCTTCGACATTTCCAACATCAGCTGAAAACAGAAGCCTGTCCTGTGTAAAACTGAGTCGTGAAAGGGAGCATGGGGCTATTGTGTGATTATTTGCATTCAACAACATAAATGATCACTCTCTGGCTCCACAATTTTGCCATTAGGAAGCAGCCCTTGTCCCCCAGGGCCAGACATTATTCACTGTCCTGCCAGGGCACCCAGGTGCCACTTGGGCATTGCTCCCCTTGTGGGGCTGGGCATCGCGAGCTGCCTCCCCCACAGGTTTTTGGGGAATATGGCTGGAAAAGAAGGCAATTCAGAGCCCACGGGTCTGTCTGCGTGGGGACTGTGCAAGTGCGCCGGGCAAAAACCAGCCTCAGCTGATGCTTTGCAAGGCCAGCTGGGGAATGAGGATGCAATTTCGGATTGTTGACAGTCCCTGATGAGTAGACCAGGAAAACAAAAAAAGCAATGAAGTGAGTCAGGGATACCAGAATAAACTCATGCAACAGTTCTTGATGCTGCCCCCGGGACACACAAGAAGCATCCTCAAACAGGAATGGTTACCCTTTTGTTTTTCCGTTCCTACCCTCTTCCTGGAATCTATTATCTATTTTTACATCTTTTCATAGTCTCTCCATTCTTCTAGTACCTGTTCTGCTAACGCAAGATGGGTGGCCCAGAGGTGACTATTGCAAAACCCTTGCTAGTTAATGCTCCAACCAGTAAAGGGCCTGACCTCAGATTTTCTTCTTGTTTTATGCACAGTTTCCTTCACAAAGTTTCGGGAGCAAGAGGAAAGATCTGGTACAAGTGATGTGAAAAGAGAAAGTAATGGAAAATACTCTGAAAAACAATTTATTAAAAGGCAGATGCTGTCTTCATCTTTGCTAGCGCTCAACCAGTTAGCATTGTAGAAAACAGAAAGATCACATTAAGAACAATCAAGGGACAAAGTTATCCACATCTCTCTGAAACAGCCCACCTTTCTTCTACATCGGCATGACAGCACGCAAAATGTTCAGCACATTGCAAAACCTGCAAAGTTTTGGCAAGTTCTGCCAAGACGGACTTGCCCTTTATGCTCACGTTGAGGTGTGACAATATGTCCAGTGCTTTTCCCCATTCTTTGCCCAGCACAGGAGCAGCTCAGCCCTGTCGGAAGCGATGGTGGGGTGGAAGGACAACATTTCCAAGCCCGGTGGGTGCAACCAGGAACTACGTGCAGAGGTATGAGACCGGGAGGGGTTCAGAAGTTCCCACCTTGCAATTTCCAGGTACTGGAAATGCTAATTCAAGCTGTTGCTTGCAGCAGGTGTGTCACCATCTCTGATGAAAGAGGGCCTCAGACATATATAAAAGGGCTTTTGGATCGCTGCAACAGACCCATCCTCTGCAAACCCTTCTTGGAGACAAGGGTAAGTAACACTGCAATGGTTCTTGCAGGAAATAAGATGAGGGAAAAGCTATTTTGAATATCACTTCATGCCATGTCTGCTTTATTCCAGGGTGATGCTTTCTGCTCAGGCCAGGGTAGGAAGCTAGTTTTGGCTACAAGTGTAAATTAATGGCATTTCTGTGCCATCTTTAGTGGAGGTGTAATTGTTTCTGCTGGCAAGGAGAGAGCCCTTCGGGGGTGTCACTTGCATCGTGGCACCCGTCGGGTCTCTGTGTTCAGTGTCTGTGGTGGAAAGGGTTTGCAACCCAAAGAGGAGAGGGAGATTCACAAAGAGAGGAGGAGGAGGAGGTCAGGCAGAGGCTGCAATGGAGCTCGTACCTAAACTGTGCTCCCTGCCTTAAAGTCATCCGTGCTGTCAGTGGCAGAGTACAGACATGCGACTACAGCCCAATGGGTTGTCTGATTTGCCTGACAAATGCCTCCAGGTCAGTAAGAACAAGCCGCTTCTTGGGTGAAGCTAAAATTAAAGGCTGTTGGGCAACGCTATAAAAGGGTGATATTCCTAAAACCACTTATTACCCACTCAGCGCCGAGGAGCTGCCGACTGTCCCCGGGCACGCTGGGCGCTGCTGGTCTGCTCAGCCCCGAGGAGACAGGGCTCCCAGTGCAGATCTGCTGCTCTGCTGGGGAGGTGCAGCACAACCCCCTTTGGGGTGCCTGGGGTGGGGGCCAAGAACATGGCGTGGGGTGCCTAAATTTTGATGCATTGATGGCTTTGAGGTTTCTCCACACAGTTTCTGCGGGTACCTCAAGAGCTCAGCCATGTCTGCAAGCGCCCACACCACAAACACCCTTTCCGAGACTCGGCGGTTCCCTGGAAACTGCACGCTGGAGATGGCCTTGAAAACCATCGTGGATGTCTACCACCGTTACAGCATCCGGGATGGGGAGCTTGACCTCCTCAGCTTCAAAGACTTCAAGACGCTGCTGACTGAGCAGGCACCGACCTTCCTGCAAGCTTGTGTGAGTGCCACAGGAGCTGTGTTGTGCTCCCTGGAGGGATGCTCTTCTTGGAGGGTTGTGGGGGGATGAGGCTGAGGTTGCCTCCAGGGATGTTCCTGGGGGAATGGGCTGCAGTCCATTCAGAGAGGGTTTCTGTGACCAGACCCAGCTTTCCATGTGCTGTGGGACCATCCACACTCATCCCTCCTGCCATTGCAGGGGTATGGAGCAGCCAAAGGGGCTTGGGACAAAAGCCTGTCCATCTGGGGTTTTAACTAGGGGATAACTACAAGGTAGGAGAGGGTGACAATGATCTTGCAGCTTCCAAATGCTTCCCAGGGCATGCAAGAATAAAGCTGGCTCAGTTTCCACCAGTGGGTGTGCAGCCCAGGGAGGGGGCATGCTAACACATGTCCTGTCCCCCAATTTCAGGGCAGGAACCGTGGTGACTACTTGGACAAGCTCTTCAAAGAGACAGACTTGAATAAGGACAAAGAGCTGTCTTTTGAGGAGTTCACCATCGTCTTGGCCAAGGTGACGGATGATGCCCATCGCATCAACCACGGGGATGACCGCTGTACACCAGACAAGGATTGAGTCTCAACGCACGACCCATGAAAAACTCAGAGGGAGTTGCTTATAGGAATTGGGCTCTAGCTGCCTTCTCTCTGCTTGGATCACTCATGCTTGTGAGACAATAAAGCATCACTTGAAGTTCATTGAGTCCTTCCTATCTCAGCACTCCCTTTTGCATCCATCTCATGGATGGGGAGGGTGGGCACCAGCTGCAGCGAATGCATGGTCCTGCTGGAGCTGTGGGATAAAGGCTTGCCTAAAAGAGGCACCCCAAAAACCTATAAAGGAAGAGGCTTATGATCAAGATGTGGTGAGTGGGCAAGCGTTGTCTGGTCCAAGCCAAAAGGGCTGGACTGAGCCTGGAGAAGAGGAGACTTGGCCAGAAGACCAGCGCAAGACACTGCCTGAGCTCTGCAAGGCTTTTAACCATCAGCTGCAACATATAGCAGTTGTATTAGAGGATTTTCTCCTGGCAGAGGAAGTTTTCTGTGTAGACTGGGAAGAGCAGAGCCAGCCTAGCTTGGGGAAGCACCTCCTGTTTTGTACATCCTCATCTAGCTTTTTCCCCTTGGCCATGCCAAGTGCGATCTCTGGATGCAGAATCACCCATGAGCCGGAAAAATGCATTAATACCCATGACAACAGCAGTTCACAACAGAACACAGCCTTTACCACAAGAACAAGCCAGGGTGCTCGTAGGGAAAAAAATATCCACAGAAATTACTATCTGTATATATAACTTCTAGCCCGTGGGAGATTCTGAGATTTAAAATTTTCTCCCTAAATCCCAATGAAAACTCAAATTTCAGAGTTTTCCCACACAGACAAGTCATCCGGAGTGCTCCCTCCCAACCTGCTGAACCACTTGCTACCCAGCCAAGATGAAACGCCTGGATAGTTTCCATCTTGGAGTTTTCCACCAGTAAAATATTCTGACCAAAAGCCTGACAGTGTCCAGCAGGGCACAAGGATCTTGTCCCTGCCTGAGCCATCTGCGAAACGTCTTGCAGCACCAACAAACCATTTCTGGGTACTAAATACACTGTAATCTAGTGCTTTTCCTCACCGAATGCTCGGGTACCAACACCCCATGGGGCTGAGCAAGCAGCTGCCCCAGCACAAGCGAGAGCAACACTTTGCATGTTGCAGCACAGGCAGGAAGGGCAAGTGCAATGGCCAGATCCAGCCCTGCAACCTGCCAGAGCTCCAGGAGGGCTTGGAGAAGGTCCAGCACCCTGCAGCAGTTGTGCCGTGCCTGTGCGGGCAGCAGAGCCGGCTCTCAGCTCCCTTTGGGCTCGACCAAAGTAGTGCCTGCCAAGCAGTTGAGTTTATAGCTGTTTGATATGGCTGAGACATATGTGAATGCTTTTTGGCTCAATCTAAAGGACTGGGAAATCCTTTTCCCTGTGGCTCCAGGATGGGAAAACCTCTAGGCTGCCCCAGCTCCCGGGGTGGCTGCTCATGCTAAGTTGCAGCGGGAGCATCGCTGACCTGATGATGCTCAAGGTGCTCAGGAGCCAGGGCTCAGAGCGTGTCCCCTGGCTTCCCCAGACTAAAACCACATCTAGCGACCAGAACATATGTCCTCTCCTGATCCTCGGCTAAAACCTGCTGTGACACACTGCAAACCACATAGTGACAAACCCTGCCATGCCCTCTTCCCGCATCAGCCAGCCGCTTGCCTGTAAATGTATATTTTGAAAGATGTTGCAATATTTTGCAATGATTGTCAAGCATGGGGTGCCCTGCCAGGGCTCAGGTCCTCACGGCACAACCAACCCCAGCCACCTCGAAGCAGATTTTTCACTTGCCGTGGCTATCGGGCTGCTCGTGCGCTGCCTGACGCCTGCTTCCCACTCCTCCGCCGCAGCTCCAGCAAGCGGGTGCTTGCTCAACCCCCGTGGCCTTGGGGCTAGGATTGGAGCTTGCCACAGCCACTTTGGCATGGCTTACGGGCATGGCTGGACAGGGAGGTTCCCCCTGCAAGGAGACCTGCAGAGCCAGGCAAAAAGTTGTGTTAGCACATGTTCCTGTGACCCTAAGAGATACCCAGGCTCCCTGGGCACCTTAGTGACTGCACTGGCATTTAAAAACCACATACCTGGGGTCTCATCCCTGCTGCCTAGTGGGCACATCCGAGGGTCTAGTCACCATCCCTCTTTCATAGAATCATTCAGGTTGNTTGCCCTTCTCTGGACATGCTTTGGAAATCCCTGGCCCATCCCGTACCCTGTAATCCATCCTTGCCCTTCCCTACCTCCAGCATGATAAAATGACCAAAAGTAGTTTCCTGAAATTGCTACAAAATTCTGCAACTGAGCGGATGGTCCCCAACACCCTGTTGTGAAACGCCCTGGCCCTTCCCCAGCAGTTTCATGCATCAAAGCACTCCTGTTGTGAAATGCAGTGCACCCCCACCAGTGAGGGCTGGGGTCCGGCTGGCCACGGAGTGTGGACCAGGGCTGCATCCCCGAGCAGCTCCCTGCGTGATGCTGCCCCGTGTCAGCTCGTCTGGAGCTCCTGGAGCTTGCCCCAGGCCTGTCCATGGGGCCTCCGCTTTGTGTCTGAGATTAACATCATGTTTGGCAGGTTAAACAAACCCCCAAACAAGTCAGCTGAATCAGCAGGCAGAGGATTTTAATGAAGAAGCACTGGAAAATCTCGTTTTGCTCCTGGTCTTAGCTGCTCTGAGCCAAAGCACCTGCCTTGGGTCTCTGCAACACTGAGAAACAACAACAAAAAAAGAAGCCACAAAGCGAGGACACAGTCCTACAAAGTAAAAATACACCTTTCAGCCACACCTGGTCTCCACAGCTCACCTTGGCTGGGGAGAAGCCACCCATAGCCCTTGCTGACCTGAGGAGATGAAATGAAGTTCCTGGAGCCCCGCCAGATCGGGAACCTGCCCTGTGTTATTTCTTTCATAAAGAGCTGCTTGCTGCAGGCAGGGGATGGTCCCCCAGCGCTGAGGCACTGCCCTCAGCACCAGCTCTGTCCCTATCCTGTGTCATCCTGGCAACCCTGACCATGCTGTCGGTGCTGAGCTGGGCGGAGCGGTGGGACAGAGGGATGCTTTTGGGTGCAGCAGGTCTGAGGGAGCTGGGGGTGTTCAGCCTGGAGAAGAGGAGACTGAGGGGAGACCTCAGCGCGCTCTACAACTACCTGAAAGGAGGTTGTAGCGAGGTGGGTGTTGGTCGCTTCTCCCAAGTAACAAGTGATAGGACGAGAGGAAACGGCCTCAAGTTGTGCCAGGGGGGGTTTAGGTTGGACATGCGGAGAAATTTCTTTATGAAAGAGTGGTCAGGGCTTGGCACAGGCTGCCCAGGGCAGTGGTGGAGTCCCCATCCCTGGAGGGATTTAAAAGACGTGTAGATGAGGCGCTTGGGGACATGGTTTAGTGGGCATGGGGGGGTTGGGTTGACGGTTGGACTCGATGACCTTAGAGGTCTTTTCCAACCTTAGTGATTCTATGATTCTGCAAGGATGGGGATGCTACGGGGCCAAGCAGTGCTGGGTCATTGGAGAAGGGCAGGCATGATGTGGGTCCCCTTTGCCTAGTGGCATGAAAAGACACCCCTACAGAGGAGAGTAAAACAGATGAAGTTGAAGAAGCCAAAAGGAATGGACTTCTGTTGAGAGCTGATGGAGAATTGCAGCCCCAAGAGCCAGGTGGAGGGGGTGAAGGGGACATGGCCACGTCCTGGCCACCTCCCTGCCACCCAGCCAGAGTACGTGACATACCGACCTTGTGGAAAAAGCCACAGAGATCCCTTTTAAGGAACTACCCTGGAGCCTTAAGCAATGCACATGTATGTCATGAAGATGGACTGGAATTGGATGAAATAGAGACATTTCACAACCGGTGGAGTGGCGCAGGCGGATGGCCAGGCTATAAGAGATGCTGCGCTTGGGACCAGCCCCACTTCACCCCGGGTCGATCTCTCTACTTTGTCAAGATGAGCAAGGCAAGTCCAATGGTGACTCGGGCATTTAAGGTCTCTATGCTCTTTTCCAGGTGCCGGTTGTGCCATCGGAGGTGCAAGGACCCTCGGGGAGCCTCTCCTTGCCGTGTGAGCTGCCATCAGTTGCTGGCAGAGGAAAACCATCTCCACTCAGGCTCATCCAAGCACAACCCGCAAGGAGAGATGTCTCCTCCAGGATGAGGCTCCCCACAGCACAGTCCGACCACCAAAGGGACTCCTGGACATCAGATCTCATACTCTGTGTCTCTACAGAGGTTTTTGCAGTGCCACCAGCTATTTTGGGAGCCTTGCTCCAACAGTGCTTGACTTACAGAAGGCACATTTTGGCGGGGGCGGAAATCAGCTCTCAGCTCTTATCTGTACTTGTACATCCCAGAGCAGAAGCAGGCAAAGGCTGCAAGCCTCTTCCGTCTCCTTTGGCTTGTAGATAAGAGCAAACTCAAAACAAACAGATCAAATTTATCCCCCCAAAAAAGAATGATTGAACAAAGCCAGGCTGCGTCTTCATCTGGTGTGAAGCAGGTGGCTATACCGGAGCCTCGCTGGTTTACATCAGATTTCCCCATCTATTGCGGCTCCTGACATTATTCAGCGTAACCATTTCTCTTCCAGATCCCCCAGTCCCAGGAACAGCTCTCTGAGCTGGAGAAGGCCATGGATGTCATCATTGATGTCTTCCACCAGTACTCGAGACAGGAGGGACACAAGGACACCCTGACCAAGCACGAGCTGAAGCTCCTGATTGAGAAGCAGCTTGCAAACTACCTGAGGGTGAGTGGAGTTTCTCATGACCCACGTAGGGAGGGAGCCAGGCTGGACCCCATTGCCTGAATACCCCCAGGGACTGGATTCACTCCCTTCCCACTCTACTCTCCTGCCCCAACACCTTCTGCCCAGGCCCTCACTGTCCAACTGCCACTTTCCAAACATGCTCCAAAAAGAAAGATGAAGGAAACCCACCCAGCTCTGGGTGAACTACAGCCAGATATTTACCCTCATCACCTTATCTGCAAAAACCAGGATCATACTGCCCAAGAGTTCCTCTGCCACCTAGGAGCAACGATGTCAGAAATACCCATCAAAAAGCCCATTTTTTGTATCTCACTTTGCTAAAGCAGAAGGTAAAGTGTTTTTGATCCAACACGCTAGAGGAGAGGTTTGTGGCTGACATAACACTGCTGCCTTCATCGGTCTCCACGTTGCACGGTGTCCTTGCCGTCGTGCTAGCCTGTTGCCCTCCGATTGCTTCATCGCCCTGGGTGAATCGTTGCTGTGCCCAAAGCAATGGGTGATGATGGCACGAGGATGGAGCCACACACAGCACCAGACTACTGGGGACCTGGCACCTGTGAGGGTCCCAGCAAGGCTGTGGGGGGGCTTGAGCTGTGAATGACGGGACTTTGCCCTCACCCTGCCCTTTCCTTTGCAGCACGTGAAAAACAGGGCCACCATTGATGAAATCATGAAGGACCTCGATGTCAACAAGGATCAGCAGATCAACTTCTGCGAGATGATGTTGCTGATCACCCGTGTGACCATTGCCACCCACGAACACCTCCACGAAGTCGAGGACCAGCAGCAGCAACAGCAGCACAAACACCAGCACCAACACCACCACTGAGGCAGGCTGTGGTCCCTGGCCAAAGGCACCCATGCAGTGCTTGCAGCCCCCCGGCTTTCTCCCCTCCATCCCTCTCTGCCCACCTCCCTCTTTTCCTTCCTTCAAGTTTGATGGTTTCGCTGCCAAATAAAGATTTGCCCTGAGGCTGTCAAAGCTCTTCTCTGTGTCTGCGTGGGTTTTCCTCGAAGCAAATCTTGCACGTTGCTCTCTCCCAGCATGGCTTTAAACCAGGCAAATCCACCTTGGAGACAGGCTGCAGGTTCTCAGGGACGAGGTGGACACCTGGGGAGAGCAGGGTTCATTGCAGCGGGTGCTCACAATATTCCTGGCATTATAATGTGCTCCGTAGGTCAGGGAAGGCAGTGTAATTTGACAAGTCTTTGCATTTCCAACTAGAAAAAAAGCCCATTTTGGCCTGAAAACATTCTGCATGTCTCCTAGGATTGAGCTGCGGTGGTAGGCGAGAGCTGGAAGGAAGGAAGAGGATGGATGAGCACTCTTTTCTGCAGGAGCACCCTTTTTACAGCACTTTTGCTCTGCAGTGCCCAGGCATGGGGTTGGAAGGGAGCTGGGGGGTCGATGCATTTAGTTTCAATGCTATAGCCAGCAGCAAGGTCCAACTGCTGGGTTTTGTGTGGACGAGAACCGAGAACAAACTCAACTCCTCAGAGCATCCTGAGTTTATACCGAGGAGGTGTCCATTACTAATAGCTGCTTTCCAGAGTGGGTGGCTGGAAATGCCTATGACGCTGCTGAGCAGCCTCCCACCATGCATGCTCAGAGCCTGGCTACTGATTTGCAAACGCCTTTTTACAGGGGAAAAAGGAACAGTTGTGATTTCCTAAGGGTGAGTCAAAGCCCTGAAATCGCCCTGCTCTGTGAAGGAACCTGCCACAAGCTTCCCCAAACCAGCAGCACTGAGGCAAGCCCTCTGGTTAACACAAGACTGCCACAAATTTGCTTCACCACTGCTGGCCAGGTTGCTTCAGCTTCCTTTGGAGTCAATTTTGACATCTCAAGTGTCAAACACCTTCTTACAAAGTAAAATCTGCTGCGGGGACCAGAGTCCGCTCAGCTCTGCCTGAGCCTGCACCGGGTGGCAGGTCCCTTCTGGAGCCAGATCTTGCACCCAACATTCAATCCTGCTCCCCAATATGGGTCATACACCCAATCCTACAGCACTTGAGGGTCTCTGGAGTAGGTAAGAGCCCCACACCCAAGGGAGAGAGTTCATTGCCACCACCCTGCCAGGGCAGAAGCACATCACCTCCAAGAACCGAGCTGTCCCCCGGGCTGGCCCGTAAGGGGATGCCCAGCTTTTGGGACAAGGGTAATTCGGGTCCCACGTGCAGCAGATCAGCTTTTCAGGAGCTCAGCACCCTGCCGGTGGCTGGTCAGCCCTTCTCTTCTCTGCAGCAGACGGGTCTCCCTGTGCAAAGGCCAAGCCCACAAATCTGGGTGCTGGGGGCACCCACAAACCATCCTGGGACCTTCCCCCAGCATCCAGGCAGGAACCAGCCTTGAAGCTTGCAGTGCTGATGCAACAGGATATTTGCCAACACAGCGGGACTTTACGCTCCCCTGAAACCCTGAATCTCCAGGGGTGCGGGACTCCTGTTGTGTCACCTGCCGGGGCTGTTGGACCATCACACTAGAGGTGGTGAAGAACAAGCCACCGCACACCCTGAGTGCAGCAGGACCAGGACACCGACGCAGGGCTGAGAGCAAGCAGAGGCGATTAGGTCCTCAATAGTAGAGCGGTCCCCAAATCTGTACGCACCTTTTCACCCCAAAAGAGCTCGCAGCTCCCAAACAGAGGAGACACCAAAGAAATGCAAGGAAAAAGGTGTTGGAAAGACCCCAGCCGTGCCGTACCCCATGCTGCAGAGGGATGCTCGCTCAGGCTGATGGGCAAGGTGTTCTGCTGCCCATGGCCTGGCTGGGGACGGCACCTGGGTTCCTCCAGCCTTGCTGCCCCGAGAGCAGTTCCCCAGCAGCACGAAACAGGAGGTGTGCAGCCCCCGGCCCCATCCGCCTTCACCCCCAAGTTCTAAGGCAGGATTTGACCTTTGCAAGCTGAGGACCAGGCAGTCAGTGACAGGTTCCTGCTGCCACCTGGTGGCATATGCCACCGAGGCTGCTGGGGCGGCCACCAGCCCCAGAGCAGCCTGGGGAACCCCACAGTCCTGCCCTGCTCCCCGGAGTTGCACCCTGGCCCATTGATCACAGCCAGAGCCCTGCCCTGTGACCCCCCCAATTCATCACATCCCCTATTTCTACACCACCAGTGCTGTTTGCAATAAGTAGGATTGTTCCGATTCGTGTGCTAGAAACAAAAACTTAATTTTTAGGCTAAGCTGGCAGCATCAGGATGTATATCGATTTGCAAACACCCCAAACTCCTCCCTCATAGCCCCCCTGCTCAAGCCACCACAGTTTTGTTGGAAAGGGCTCATTGCTTTCTCAACACTACCACATCAGCTCTTCTTACCTGTGTCCTGTGGGGAGCAGGAGAAGGGGGAAGCACCACAGTTCCTCCAGGGTACAGCTGAAAGGAGCAGGCAAATGAGGGATGCAGATAAATGCTAAATCCTCCTCTCTTTTCCCTGCTTGAGGGGGAGTTGTACCCCACATCCTTCTCCCTGAGCTTTGCCCCAATGCCATCAGCTTGCCTTGGCTCCCTGCTGAGGGTCCCAGCCTAAGGACTGTGTCTCCCCTAATTGCAACCCTGAACTGTCCCATCAAAACAGCCCTGGGGTGGCCCTGCCAGCCCCTCACACTGCTGACCCCCTCCCACAGCTCCCAGGCTGAAGAAAAGGGGCTGAAGTCTACAGGGCTGGGTTTTATGACCCTGCAACGAGGGGATGTGATCCAGCTGGGGCTGAGCTGTGCCTCCCAGCTGGGACCCAGCCCAGTCCCAGCATCCCCATCCTGCCTGGTCCCCCTGCCCACCACGAACCCCCTCCACCCACCGTTGACCTCCTCCACCTGCTGCAGACCCCCTTCACCCCCCACAGACCCCTCGACGTGGCGTCAGCAGCCCGGTGGCTGGCACAGGAAGGGTTGTGCAATGCCCAGTGCTGTGGCAACTGGGGACTTCGAAGCACCGTGCGCGTCGCATTCGTTATCGGTCTAGACACGCCGATAGGGATGAGCCACAGTGGGTAAAACTGGTCGGTCCTGGGGTGCCGGTGAGGCCCGTGGCCAGGAGCCGACCCGCTGTCATGGGCAAACCTGCGCCTAGAGCCCAGCAAAGCCAGCCTGACGCTGCTGTGGATGGGGACGTGCCGCCGCGGGATGGCACCGTGGTGGCAGCAGACACGGAGGGAGTAACCGGTGGAAGGGACTGGCTCAGAATGATTCAGAGCAATTTTCCTCCTAATTCCTCTCATTCCCCGGGTGGATGTGTGCTAATCGAGGCGGCAGCGGTGGAGGGAGGAGTATGGCGGTTGTAGGTGCCATTGCCATGCGTTGCCTTCCCATCCTCCTCCGCAAACGCTTCCTGCCTGGCGCAGTGGCTTCCGCACTGCCATGCCTGGTCACCCCCCAGCATCCCCGGTCCTGGGGTCCCTCCCGCACCTGAGCACGCACCATCCCCGCGGCAGAGTGATGCTCTCCCAAGACCGTTTGTACAGAGGTAGGGACCTGCCAACATAAAGCCTTAAACCCTGAGCACTTGGCCATTGGGATGGCTCCAGCCCATGAGAGAACATTCCTTTGCCTCCATCAAGGGCATGGCCGGGAGCTGCAGGCGCTCCAGCTCATGGGAGAGACATCGTGGGGATGTCGGTCTCTCTATGGGCTTTGTGCTAAGCAACCTGACGAGGCTGTACCGCAAAAGGTTGCGGGGTAAATTGTGCCGCTGTCTGTCCCCAGTTGCCTGGCCATCCCAAATAGAGTGAGTCCCGCAGGGCTGGGGCTCTCCCGAAAGCTCCAGCTCCCAGGGACCGTAAGCTGCGAGAGCAGCCCTGGGCTGATCCGGCTTCCACTGACAGCATCCGTGTGCCGGGCAGCCCTGGCTGCGGAGGGCCTGCAGCGACTTGCTGCCTCTCGCCTCACTGTGCCAGGGTAAAATTTAGCTCCAGACCGTGGTCTGCATCTCATTTACAACCCACTTAATTGCAGAGATGTCTTGTGCCTCACTGGCGGTGTCAGCAGCGATACGTGGGCGGCACAGGTTGGCTCCAACAACCCCTCCTCTCCCAAACACGCTGCTACGAACCCGGCCCTGCAAACGCCGCCTGGGAAGATTGATGCAGAGCGTGATCTCATCTGGCTTCGTACCGTATCTGGCAATCTTGGGACGGTTGCCTGAGCCCTTAATGAAAGCTGGCACACCCTTCATAGCAGGGAGGGCTTGTTACACCCCCTTTTCCAGGTGAGCCAACCTGGGGTCATTGACTTCTTTGAGACCACACAGAGAATCGGCCGAGAGCCAGGCGTCCTGCCCCGGCTGCAGCATCCCCGCAGCCCCTGTGCCGTGTTCTTTCCCCGGGAGCCCTGCCTGCCCTGGCCCCGTGCGCAGCTTGGTCGGGGCTGAAATGCAGCCTTGGCACCCAGCCACGCTGCTGGGATGGGTGGTGGCTGTCCCTGTCCCGTCGAGATGTGTAGTAAGTGACTGTCCCATGGGAGGGAGCTCATAACCCCTTTGGTCACGGCCACCCGGGGTGTCACCAGGTGTCCCCGCTTTGCCAACACTCTTGGGAGCAGGCTGCCCTGTTTGAAAACCAGCTCAGTGCTCTTTTTCCTTTCTTGCAGAAGAAACCACAGCTCTGCTGCCATTGTCCGAGCTGGGCAAACGTGAATGCAGCCTGGGCCCAGTGGCAGCCCGTACGAGGCAGGTGGGATAGCCTCAAAAATAAGATTCAAACCACCTTTTCTGCAGCAAGTTATTTTGTCTATGACACTTTCTAAGCTTCGACATTGCAACACCCCATGAACTCCCAAATCACCTTTGGTTATAAAGCAAAAAAACTCATTTGGGAGAAGCTAAATGCAAACTTTCATATATGAAGAGAACTTCTGGTTAGCTTTTTTTTTTTGATCCAAGGAGATGTCTCCAGTGCAAACCCCTGCACTCCTCGCTCGGGTCCCCGAGCAACCCCCGTGGAGAGCAGAGCTGCACGCTGACCTACATACGTCTTTCCCAGGTGTGCTGGTAAACATCCTCCCTGGAGAAGGATAATAAGGGAGGCTCCCTGGGAAGCGCAGCAATGCGGAGAGGCAGCCAGAGAACAGGACTGACCGGAAGAAATCCTCACCCTCCACCCACTCTGCAGCAGCCTGCAAGGAGCTTGCACAGAGCTGCTCCCACCAGTCTGATCTGTGCCCGTTGGCTGGTTGATGCAGGTGAGCAGGGTGAGTCTCCGCCGTTTCTTTTTTGTGCTTGAAATGAGCTTTTATGTTTTCAGGGTCATTTTGCAACCGGTCTTTCCCAGCAGGGCTCAGGGCAGCAAGACACAAGGACAGGATTACCTGCCCGGACTCCCTCCGCCCAGCCCCGAGTGCGGTGGGTGTGTAGTCACGGCACTTTCCTTAGCTGCAAGAGCTGATTCATTCAACCCGACAAGTGCCTGAGATGGCTACAGGGAGCTTCATCCTTTTAATTTAAGCAGGGAGTGGGAAAGTAGAGAAATGAAGTGAACTAAGGTGAAAGTCCCGAGAGCAACCAGGGCGGTGGGCAACCCAGCTTTCAGCACCCAGCTAAGGGTGGTTTCTTTTTACCTCTGGCAAAGAAATTTTGCAAGGCTGAAACCGGACTGAAAATATTTTGAGTTATTGGAAGGGTACGTGGGGGTTTTCCTGCGGGCAGAGCTGCCCCTGCCACCTTGCTGTGTCCTCAAGTTTTACTCCTCTCCAGGACTGGAAACATGTCTAGGCTCATTAAAGCCATCAGTGACATGATGGAGAGTTACCAGGGCAATGCCAGGAAGGGGAAGAAATCCGAGCCGTTCAGTAGAAGTGAGTTCAAGAAGCTGATTCAGCAGGAGTTTGCTCCTGTCAAGGTAAGTGTATGGGCTTGAGGGTGCAAAGATGGATGGGAAAGGTGCCGGGGTGACATTTAGGGGTGGTCCAGGGTGCTGAGGGGTCCTGCAACACCCACCCCACATCCAGGGTTGAAACTGGATCTCTCCAATCTTCGATTTTCCTGGGGTTGAACATCACGGGCAATTTCCTTGGGTTTGTATTGCAAGCTCCTGTGCACCTCTTCCCGTCCCGCTGTCCCCATTTTCCCACAGGGAAGGGGAGGTGGAGGGTGAGGAAGGGGTGCCCGGTCCCGCAGGGTGCTGTGGTCCCGCTGTGCCTCCCTTTCCTCCCTGGGCAAATCCGGGTGTAATACCATGAAACCTTAACGTCGGACTCTGTGCAGCCTCCTCTGCCTGCTGCGACTATCCTTTTTTGTTGCATTGCCCTCGCGATAAGGGGACCCAGCCCTCGCTTCACCACCTTGCCCCTTTGGGAAGGTCTGATGGGCTCTTGTCCTCTCAGAGGTCACCCACCAGCAAGTACAGATACATCAGCAGCCTGCCGGATTCGGACACCGAGCCCATGAACAAGAAGGAGAGGGGCTCTGCCAAGCCCTGTGTGTACTGACGGGCGGCCGCCGCTGCTCCTGGGGCACCGAGGCGAGAAGGTAAGGGAGAGCTCAGGGAATGCAGCAAGCAGGAGAAGCTCCCGAACAGCATTTGCGGTGCCTCGTTAGGTGGGGACGGATCCTTCCTCAGGACCGGTGTCACCCCAAGATGGTGCTTGGCTCCCCAGCTCTGCTTTACTCCTTGCGGTTGTCCCAGCAAGCCTGATCCATCGGGGAGGGTGGGATGGAGCCAGGAGCTGAGCTCCAGCTCCATGGGGACCCAGAGAGTATTTAATCAGCTCTAATAACTCCAATAAAATTGCACAAGCTTATTGGGCACAAGCTTAGTGCAAAGCAGAGGTATTGCAGGGCGGATGGTACGGAAATGGGGGCTGGCAGGGAGGGATGCCAGCCTCAGCAGGGCTTGGGGACGGTCGTGGGCCAACTCCCCCACAGGTTTTCTTCCCTCTCCTATAGGATCCCTGAATTGCCCCGTGGGCAAAGGACAGAGGCACCAGCAATGTATGGGCACGCTATGATCGCCTTTCGCACTCTGCTCCTGCAGTGCAGGCAACGCCTGCCCTTGCACCGGTGGTGGGGGAGATGTGAAGACCGTGCCCCGCTCCACGTATTACCTCCATGAGGCAAAAATAACCCCGGGTCTCTTGTTTTGCCCCCATGCTCCATGGGTGTCTCTTTGGGGTGCTTTGCAAATGCAGCTTGAAGGCTGGGGGGGCTGGGGGGTGGGGGCAGATTTGCTGTTTTCTTCTTGTAAACACAACAGCAGAGAAGCGGCTGATGTATCAACCCCTTTCTCCGTGAGCTCCTTTTGTTTTTAATGGGTAGAAAGTGAAAAAATCACTAGTCAATAGGGCTGGAATGAGCCATGCAATTAGTTGACTCAGGCTATACAGTAATAATGAATAACGAGTGGCAATTCTTCAGGGAAAATTAAAGGTCTGTGGTTAGGAGTTAATCTCCAGCTCATTTGAAGTCAACAGCAAAATTCCCACGGGTTTGGCGGGGGGGGACCAAAAATGCACCTCAACACTTGTGAGGATGTTTCAGTCTAATAAATGCAGCTGGGGCAGCATGCTGGCTTTATTTCCATCAAAAAAAGGGAAGCCCAGCCCTCATTTTTCTTATTTGATGGAAAGCTTTTACCTATGTCTTTGCGTAATTAACCTGCAGAGAGCTGCGCAAAGAAATACTACCAACAGTGAGTGGCCAGAGGATGAGGAAACAGGACTGCTTTCCTCAGCCATGCTCAGTTAAAACATTGCTCCCGATAGATAAACCAAGAAAACAAGGCTGTTTCAATAGCAAGGAGGGGATGGTAGAAACCCTGAGTTTCACCGGAAAAAAATATTGCAGATAGTTATCACATCTGTAATATTTATATCCCCCTTTGCAAGTTTTTGAAAAGTCAGGGGAAGACGTGTAGTTTCTGACAAAGATTTGCTTTGTGATCACTTTACTCCATGGATGGATGTTTTCTACAGTAGTTTATTCCTCTCAAGCTAATGAGGGCAGGACCTGGTCCTTCAGCTGTAACCTATATGAATGGGTTAATAAATCAGCCGCCTTAACTATGATGTTTGTGCATTGTAAATATCCCAAAGGAATTTTTTTTTTTGGCTTATTTTTCTCCTTCTTACATAAATGGTTGTAATACCATAAAAAAAGCAATAAAAACTGTACAACACGATGCCTACCTGATTTTCGTGAGCCACCCGGTGATCACCAATAGCCTCCCTGGGTAGGAGGTTGCTCAAAGCTGTGTAAAAAAAGCTGTCGTGGTGGGGAAGCCTTAAGGGGACGGGGCAGGAATGCAAAGCCCTGGGGGTCTGGGGGCACTGGGAGCACCCAGGACCAGCGCTGCACCCTGGGTGTCCCAGGCAGGACACGCTGTGGGAAGGGGAGATGTTTTTGTGCTTTCCCCATCACCTGGGACCCGTCGGTCCCAGCTGATGGAAGAGAGCAGAGCTGGTGAGCACCCAGGGATGATCCACACTGACTGTGGTCGGTCACCAGAACATCACGAGGGTTCAGAATGAAACCAGCTCTGCACAAACGGCACGAGCATGTTTGTTAATCCAGCTGCGCCCCTATAGTGTGCATGGAAAATAAGGACGAGGAGTTTAAGGAAACGCCGACACGAGAGAGATCTCAGGAACTTAATGCTTTATTGTCTCATGGGCACCTCATGGGGCCAAAGCAGAGCCTGGTGCATCAGGCGGAGGCAGCAGGGAAGCCCAAGTGATGCCCCTTCCCCGGGGAGCAACGGTCCTGGAGGGCAGAGGAGGGGGTTTGCAGCCGGGCAGCCCCGGGGCTTGCAAAGCTCTGGGGAGGCTGGAGGGAGCTGGTCCATGTGTGGCCTTTGCTGCCGGAGCCAGGGCGTGCGGGACACGCCATCACTTCTGCTTCTGCGAGGGCAGCTGGTGGACCTGCTGCTGCTGCTGCTGCTGCTGGCAGTGGACCTGTGGCTTCCCGTGGCAGCTGGAGCCACCGCTGCTGTGACAGCCGCCACCGCCGGAGCTGTGACAGCCACCACCACCGCCGGAGCTGTGGCATCCACCACCGCCGCCGGAGCTGTGACAGCCGCCGCCACCGCCGCCGGAGCTGTGACAGCCGCCACCGCCGCTGCTGTGACAGCCACCGCTGCTCTGGCGGGTGTAGATCTCCTGCTTGTGGCAATGGTCCTTCTCCTGACGGGAGCACATCGTTGGGTGTCGAGGTGACCTGCGGGGAGAGAGGAGCTGTCAGGGGCTGCTGCACGTCCCACCACCCCGATAGCCCCAGCGCCCCGATCTTGCGGCCCCGTGCCCGCGCCGTTTGCAATCCCACCCCCGGCACTGCATGCAGGATCCCGGGAAAGGCCCCAGCTCTGGAGCAGTGCCCTGCATCCACCGACGGAGGATTTCATCAGCTGGGTGTAGCAGCACGGCATGGCCCAGCCACGAGACAGGTCCTCGCCTCCCTCCGAGCACCCTGCGAGCATCCCTGCACCCCAGCAGCGGGGTTTGCATTAAACCTGCGCTCTGCGTCCCTTGCCGGGAAACGAGTCCCCAAAGAAGGAAAATCTATCCATGCTGCCAGACTTACCTGAGCTTGAGAAGAAAGCCAGAGGAAGGAATGAAGATCCCCGGGACAGGAGCAGTTTTATAGAGATCTCAGATCCCTTTCCCCGGAAATGAGACAGCTCTCTGTCATAGCGATCTATTAATTTAATACCCAATCCCCATCAAACCGCCCTCTGTTTACATTGCTCGCTTGACTCATTCGTGATGGGTATCATTCCTTTTTTATCTGTTTCCTGTGCCACATAAGTATCTAATTGCCAGCCTCACCTGCCCTTAATAGGAAAACCTGTGGGTGCCTGGGTTTCCAAAGGCTCGGCTGTTTGGGGGTTGTTTCGTTAAATTAAATCCAGGTATAATTATAGCCCCATCCCATGAGGCTCTGCTCTCAGAGTCTAATCCCTGCTATTGAGCCGGCACCAGATAAAGCCAGAAATAATCCAGATAAAAAGGAGTGGAAAGTTGCTCTCTCTTCTCCCTTAGATGCTGGGTCTGAAAAAGCCGCCATGGCCATGGGGACAGCCAGTGGGGCGAGGACAAAGTCCTCTTGGGCTTCTTCTAGAGAAGGGTCTCAGGTCTTCAGCAGGGGTTTTCTAGCTCCCTTCCTTGACCTAAAGGGTGTGAATTCCCCCCAAAAGTTATCTGAGCAGCCAGAAGATGGTCTTGGGGACCGCTGAAAACCCTGCGATGTTCACATACATCTGAGCAAGGTCACGGAGTGCTTTGTTGACGAAGACTAGCTATTTCTGTCCTCTTAATGACAAAGATCAGGAAATGAAGACTGAGGAATTAAAACACTCATCTGGTGCTGCCTGCTTCATTGGTCCATCTTCTGGAGCAAAGATGGAGCTCCAGAGATGGCCCTTCCGCACAGCCTTGTCCTGGTTGAAAAGCTGCCCAGCACTTCATCCCCCCACAAAGTTCATCGACCTCTATAGGCCACAGCTCCTTATTTACAGGATAAAGGCAAGAAAAAGTCTGCAACATAGAAGATAATGTTGGGAACCATGCAAAGAGACATGAAGATCCACCTTGTTGCCAAAGAGAAATGCTTTGGCAGCTCTCCGAGGGAGGAGGGGATAGCACTGGGGCTTGGACTGTTTGAGCTGAAAGCCCATGTCTTTCCCAAGACACAGGTCAACTACTGCTATTTCGTTATGCTCAGCACCGCTAGTGGCACTGAAAATTAGCTCCCTCCTGCTTCTCCTGGAAGCTGTCGGGTGGCTCCTGTCTGGCTTCGGGCAAACACCCATTGGCAGGGGGGTTGAGCTGGCCCTGGGGTCCCTGTGTCCCATGTCCTGTACGTGGGCCAGCTTGAGCAGAGGGGGATTTGGTGACAACGGGATGAACCCCCCCCCACGGGGCTGCAGGTGTCTCCAGAGCATGAGCGGCTCGTGCTGCTCACATCTGAAATTTGGGATGCTTGAAGTGCCAATCACGAGCCTCCCACCTGGTGGTGACGGCTGTCTGCCTTGTCCGAGGGGTCAGCGATGGGGAGGATTGCAGAGCTCCCCTCTGGCCTTGCAGACCCGTGGCTCACCCAGCACGAAATGCAGCTGGCATTTACCGTGCTGACTGCTGCTGATGTAATAAAATCTCATATAGAAACCGGTGGCTGTGATTGTAATTAGCGGAGGAACCGGGCAGACACCCACTTAGAGCTGTGTGTGCTGCGGGCAAAATCCATGTGGCTGTTGGAGCAAGTGCGTGCGTGTACAGAAGGGGCTGGTTCCTGTGCGGGCTGAGCACAATGTCCACGGGGCTTCTTGCAATTGCTATGTGCATCCCTCCTACCACCCAAAGTAATAACCAGTGACTAAAGTTGCAAGGACAAATGAATTTCTGTGCGTGAGTCTTGTGCAATTTGTTTTTGTCTTTTCCGGAGGATATTAGTAGCAGTCGTGTCTTGCCCAGGTCAGGGGTGATGCTCTGCACAGGAGGGTTTAATGCTGATTTGCTTTTCAGGTGATGATCTCATTCATTCAATGAGAAAGGACATAGGAGTATTTTCAGTGTAACCAACTGTGTACCAAGTTTCATAATGGCTGGTGTTTTTCTTGCAGTCCTCAGCCTCTCAGACGTGTTAGTTCAGTTTTCAGTTAAAAGCAGAAGCCACATCAAAAGGAAGCAGAGAAGCCTCTGTCCTTTTTTATTGTGGTTACAGGAAAAAAAAAAAGAATCTTTAAACAGTCAAAAACCTAAGAGGCAAAGCAAAGGAACCTCAAAACCTATGACTAGTAGTCACTTCTAGGGTTTTCTTGGGATGAGTGGGGTTGGCATCAGGGCATGGTTGTGCCACCCGGCTCCCCTCGCTCAGCCTTTGCGCAGGGCTGTAACACATCTGGGCCAGGCTGCTCCCGGCTCCCAGCTGCAAAACCCCTTCCCTGGTTGCCTCCCTGCCTCTGCAGCAGCACCTCTGCCAAGTCCTGGCTGCGCAGGGAGATGGATTTGGCTTCTCTCTCTGCCAGCTCTTCCCTTCACTCTTTGCATCTCTTAGTCCAGCTCACGGAGGCAGATATCTGCTGAGTTCGTCTGCCGTTGGCACGTGCACGACAAGCTTCAGAAAACACAAGAAGTAAAGACTTCGCCGAATTCAATTGCACTGTTTTATGCAGCAATATCATTCTCCCTAAAATGCAACGCTAAATGCTCTCCTTGTGTACACCCAGCTGAAGGGCTGGGCGCATTCCCAGGGGTGACTTCCCCTAGTTAAGATATAGGACCTGCTAGTAACTGTATAGACCCTATATTCCTCTACACCCAGCTGCACCCCTATAGTGTGCATGGAAAATAAGGATGAGGAGTTTAAGGAAACGCCGACACAAGAGAGATCTCAGGAACTTAATGCTTTATTGTCTCATGGGCACCTCATGGGGCCAAAGCAGAGCCTGGTGCATCAGGCAGAGGCAGCAGGGAAGCCCAAGTGATGCCCCTTCCCCGGGGAGCAACGGTCCTGGAGGGCAGAGGAGGGGGTTTGCAACCGGGCAGTCCCGGGGCTTGCAAAGCTCTGGGGAGGCTGGAGGGAGCTGGTCCATGTGTGGCCTTTGCTGCCGGAGCCAGGGCGTGCGGGACACGCCATCACTTCTGCTTCTGCGAGGGCAGCTGGTGGACCTGCTGCTGCTGCTGCTGCTGCTGGCAGTGGACCTGTGGCTTCCCGTGGCAGCTGGAGCCACCGCTGCTGTGACAGCCACCACTGCTGGAGCTGTGACAGCCACCACCACCGCCGGAGCTGTGGCATCCACCACCGCCGCCGGAGCTGTGACAGCCGCCGCCGCCGCTGCTGTGGCAGCCACCACCACTGCTGCTGTGGCAGCCGCCGCTGGTCTGGCGAGTTTGCCGTTCCTGCTTGTGGCAATGGTCCTTCTCCTGGCGGGAGCACATCGTTGTGTTTTGGGGTGACCTGTGGGGAGAGAGGAGCTGTCAGGGGCTTTCCTTTCCTGATTCTGCTCTTCTAAGGAAGAGAAATCTGGATGTGTATTTATTCAGTCTTAGCCAATTCCCTCAATCGTCTTTACACCCTGCACCAGCTTCTTACACGACCCACGGGATTGTCCCACCAAAGCCATAGCCAAAGACACTGGGAGCACCCAGAGCAGCTGGGCAGGCTGACCACGGCCAGCTTTCCAAAGCCATCTTACTCCCAGAGGGAGGAGAGCAACACCCCAGAACCTCCCTCCAAGTCCAAATCTCTCTGCTCTCTTTCGGCATCCTCTGCGCTCCCTCCTCACCCCACCTCCCTGCTCGCAAGCCCCCGCAGAGCAAACCCCAACCCAGTACAAGACACGGGGCTCAGCCCGCTCCAAACCCATCCACCTCCCAGAGAGTTTCCAACGCTGTGCCCAGCCCCAAAGCCCCGCGGCATCGCTGGTCTTACCCGAGATGCTCGTGCAGTGAAGGGGCAAGGAAGGAATGAGGCTTTCCAACACAGGAGCGCTTTTATACCTTCTCTGAGCACCCCATCTGGAAACGAAGCACCTCCCCGTCGCAGAGGTCTGCCTGTTCATTTAATTCGTCAATGGCTTTTTCTTTTTTTTTTTTTTTTTGCCTCCCCACTCTTCAGGTTGCTTGCGTGACTCACCTCATCCCTGCCGCGTATCGCCTCCTGTTATCGGTCGTCTTTCCTGTGCAGCAGAAATATTTAATTGCCAGTTTTACCTGTGCTTAGCTCCAATGGGGGAGTTAGTGTGGGTGGCGCTGGTTTCCACAGCTTTTCCAGTTTGTTTTTGGTGTTGATGACAGCTGGGGAGCACTTTGCATTTTGGGGGGATGGGAATTATGTCATATACCTAAATCACACCATCCTTTTGAAATGTCTTGAGGTGCTCTAGTCCTGCAAATGCCCATAAACCCAGAGATGTGCCTATAAGTACCAACAACGCCTTTGGCGTGGTAGACAACTCTTCCTTAGCAGCAATTTGACTGGTACCACTGTTGGCTTGTTTCTCTTAAAACCAGCTGAAATATGGTGGAGTGGTGAAGAAAGAGAAAAGACAGCCCCTATAAAACTTTTTTGTCAGTCAAAAGTTTCCTGCTGTTGCGAGAAGACCAAAAGTTTCCTGCTGTTGCGAGAAGACCAAAAGCAGTTGGGATTCTTATTTTTGGAAGGGGGAAGACCTGCCCTAGGTAGTGATCCAGGATTAGCGAGGTACATAATTATGTGGTTAACTTTCAGCCCGTGAGTAATGCCGGAGCAGCAGCGCCGGTGGTTTTTTTCCAGGTTGCGAGCGGTTTCAGTGCTGCCACGTAGAGGAGGAGGTCCCGTGGGTGCTGCCTCTGGTGACGCACGGTGGCCTTGGGTGGCTGTCACATTGTGGGGAGCTGGCAGACCCCCGGGACTTTCTCCAAACTTGTAGGAACATCCTTTTTGGAGCACTTTTCCCTGCTCCCCAATTAGCTTATAATTGGGCCAACAAATCTGAGCGTTATTTGGACGGACGCACAGACCCACACGAACCTTCAGGCCAGGCCAGGTACCACGTTTGCAGCGAGAGCTAATTGCAAGCAATAATTTGAGATACTCCCTGTACCCTTCCTGTACCTCTGCTGCGTGGGCTAGGAAGCGCTTGGGACCATGGATCTTGTTTTGCCTTTTTCTGCCACTACTTGTGGAAGACATTTCAGTAATTAAACAGGCAGCAAATAAAGGACTAAAATCAGTATTGCTAGCTGAAATAGGGAACTGTTACGATTTTGTCAGGGCAAAAGTGCTTGGAAAACACTGGCTGAAAAATATTTCACTTGCCTGCAGAGATGCTCGAGCATCTGGTATTTATGGTCCCCCTCTCCTGCCTTTTATTTTTCTTTCTCCACGCTGATTAAGTTTTTATGTTATTCCCAGACACTGGCCACAGTGAGATGGAGGCTTAGCCCCATCCCGCCTTTGCTAATGCAAAGACCCGGCATCCTTTGGGAAGCGGCTGGAAAACTAAACAAGCTGCCAGGCACCGAGGTGACTCTCCAGCCTCTTGCGAGCTCCTGCTTTGAACCCAGGTGCCTGAACCTTTTGCAAGTCCTGAGCGGTTCCTGCAACCTGAAAAACACCTGACACGTTTGCTGTTACTGAAACACGGAGGATTTTTGGAAAGGTGGGTGGACAGGGCAGGGTTAACGAATCAGATACGCAACCTAAATGCTTCTTTTGTATTGCTTAATTGCTATTATGAACTAGAACAGTGTCAGGGCAAACTGTACCCAGGTTTGATCATTTCTGTTTAATTGTGTTTTGTTCTGGCATCAGAAGAAATATGGTAAATACTCTCTGTGAAAAAAGACTTAAATTTTTGGCTCTCAACATCGCGCTGTATTCAGTTCCTCATGTTTTAATTGTTCTGAGTTTGTTAAAGATCAGCAGCACCCAGCCAGCAGTCCTGGGCAGCTCTAGATTTTGCGGCTGTCCTCTTTAATATGCCTTGAAAATGGGGTTTGAAAGAGGGGCTTAAGGCAAATGCCAGGACTTACACAACCAGCCTTTTCAAATGATTCCTACACCGACAGCAGGCAGCCTGTCCAGGGAGTTAGCTGCTGCCTGCACCCTTTTCAGCAATGCCAGATATTTCTGATCGATGTGACACACTTGAGAGTAATCTTATCAGGGCAACATCCATTTCATGAATGCCAATACCAGACCAATAAATTACACAATTCATTTTAATTACAAGCCGAGAAGAAATTTATCAGTTCATTGTGTAACACTAGCATCTTGCAACGCCCCTGGCTCGACCCAGGGCTCTTGAAGTGCTGGGCAGAGGGTTTCTAGAAAGGCTTTTTGGGGGGTTTGTCACAAGCATGTGGAGATACCTGCCCCAAGGATGGCGCCTTGGGGCCAGATGGCAAAAAAAGGGGTTTCTGCCCCATCATGGGTGCCTTTCCCTATAGGACTTTTTCTGCCCCACGGTTGTGCCCATAGCTGGCCCCGAGGGCTTGTGCAATGCAGCCTGCGGGGTCTTGGTGGGGGGTTTTGGGTGTCCAGCTCTGTGGGAGGGTGGTGTGGAGGAGAGCTGCCTGCACTGCATGGGTCTGAGATGGCCTCCTAAAATGTCAGCATTTAAAAATCTTTATTCTTTCTCTTTTCCTTTGGAGTCCATAGGGAAGAGTGTGGCAGCGCCTACCCCTGTTGCCTGTGTCTGGCAGGGTAACTTCAGGGCTATTAAACAAACACAAGGTGTCTTGAATTGTGATATGAAATACCAGGTGAAAGAAAAATCATGAACACAAAGCTCTCATGAACTCCGAATTGTAACGGCTCATATATAGTCACAAATTGCTACAGAGAAAACTGCGCCAGGGTGAACGTACACAGCTTATTTTAGCACCCACAGATAAGCTCATCAGCGGTACAGGGCTTGCCAGGGGAGGGAGAGAAGACATTTTCTTTGAAGATTGCTAGGACACATGCAAAACTGCCTGAACCCAGCACAAGATGAAGGACATGCATGTGTGTAACATGCAGATAATGTCCTAATCACTTCATCTTTGAGGATACTTGACAAATTTGCTGCTGGCAATGCTATGGCTTTCCAAGGCAGGATCCCCCACTGCTCCCATGGCATCCGGATCCCCCACTGCTCCCGTGACACCCTTCACTGCTGTGGCACGAGGATCGTTCTTGCTGGTGGCACTGGTCTCTGTCCTGGCGGGAGCACATCTTTGCTGACCTGCTGGTAAGACTATCGTCTTTGAGTGGGTGCAAAGGCAAGAGGCACTGTGATGTCTGTCAGCTAGCAGTAATAGATGTCTAGTTAGATGGGATTATATATAAAAAATAAATTCTCATTATAAGCCAGATTCTTAAAGAAAAGAGAAAAATTAGTAAGGCACGTCTGCCCGTAGCAGTCCCTGACCTGTACAGAGGACTCCATGCTATCTTCCTTTGACCAAGTCTTTCCTTTTCTTCTACGTTTAGCAAATATACAAGATAGAAGTTAAAGCACTTAGTGGTTAGTGAGAAGTGGTGGCCAGACAGAGTCCAGAGCTAGACCTGAAGAGTCCTGTCCTCAGCCGTCTGAACCAGTAAGTTTTAAGTTTTCCTAGTTGCTTTCTATTACTTATGTATAGACATGGATGGAGAAGACAACCTAGGCAGAAGGACTGAGCAACTGTGACCAGAGACAGTCACAGAGATGAGGTGTGTAAGACAAGTGGTCAAGACCTCAGGATCAGGATGAAGCTGGTGATCATTAAAAGCGCAAAAGTTTGATCAAGCTGGACTTACTTCATTCAGCAGGAATTTGAGAGGAGACGTGAAGCTGAGTCAATGAGGAGAAATGGGGTGCAAGATCTTTTATAGGACATCCAGAAACAAGATGAGGTCCCACTGGAGGGACTTGATTGATCACCACCCCGAACACTTTGTTAATTGGAGAGTTTTTACACTTCTGTTTTGACTCATGGTATTATGAGCAGATTGATATCCTGCCTTTGGGATCACCATTCCTCTTGTTACTCCATAAAAATGTTAATTGCAAACCACGCCTGGTGTGGTTCACAAGCAGGGATGGGGAGGTTTCTGGATAGTCTTGCTGCCTTTGACTAAAGCATTTTCCTGCTTCTTGTGCCTAATGCAAAGCAGTCGTGAGCCCAAGTCGGCAATGCAAAAATGTCAGTGGATGGGAAGGTGGGATAGCAGGGTTGACTGAGTTGCAAAGGGATCCGGAAAATAAAAGAGGCTTGAAAGAGAACAAATAAGGCCACGGTGGCGTGTACGAAAAATGAGTGCGTTTGGGCAGCTTGGGAAAAAAATCTAGGTTGTGAGTGGGCGAAGGAGACAATGGGAATTAAGGATGCAGGTATGAGCACGTGATGGGGCGGCAGAAGGTGAGCACAGAGCCTGGGGCTGGTCTATGCCCTGAAAAAAGGAGTGTGAGCATCCTCTGCCGAGTCCCGGGGGCCAGCATTGGCCGTCCACTGCTGCCGGGGAGATGGGGCTCGGCCCTGGCGGGTTACAGAAGGAGTTGAGTCGCCTCTGGGCTCTAAAGCTGTCACCGAGGTTTGGGTTTGGGGTTTAGGTGTGGGAGATTGCGATGCGAGACTTTGAAGCAAACTCCTGCTGGACGTGTCCGGTCGGAACGATGGGAGTGGGCAAACGCAGGTGGTGGGACGTGGCCAGGGAGTAGCATCAAAAAGAAACCTATTTCTGAGTAAAAAAGCAAAGAAGCACTAAAAGGAGTGTTACAATATTTCAAGTCAGTCCTTTCTCTTTGCTGAAGGAGAGACTTTTAACCCAAACAGAAGGAATTTAAAACCCCATAGGAGACAGAGAGCATGCAGGCAGGAGGCTCGGAAGGACAAAAGGTCTCCAACAGTGTCCCATTCTGAAAATAATTGTTCCAAATATCTGCTATTTGTTACCTTTATTACACTTCGATTGGAGAAAAAAATAGGGAGGGAAGTGTTGTGAATCTTTGAGCTCTTTCCTCCCTCTGTCCCTCCGACCTCATGTGTACATTGGGGTGGACACGGGGATCCGTGTCTCCGTTGATTTAACACTCTGCTTTGGGGAAAAAAATGTCTTTCTGCCTACAGAGTGCACCAGGCCTGATCTCATCCAGGACTCTAGAGGCCACTGTAATATTAATAATAGCACAGATTGAATTAAAATAAAATACAGAGTCAAGGAGATTCATTGCTAACCAATGGTGCTGAATCACTTGAACGAATTGATACATGAGGAAATCAGAATGTGTGTGGGGATATTTCACAAACGTCAGAAGAATGAAAAATCTTATGAAATATTATCCACGATTCACTAATTACACCTCAGATCACGTGGATGGTGACAAACGTGTTTATCATCTCTCTCGGCAATAGAGACATCCACCTGAGCATGGCCTAATGGGGAGGATGCTCACACGTGTCGGAGACCTGGACCCATGTACAAGAAAGGACCGTATTGACCCTACAGCTGGTCTCTGAGCTCCATGTATCTCCTGCAAAGCTCCTAGTCTTTGGGAAAGACTTCCCTGCACCCCTTGATCCTACCCTGAGTGGGTGGCAGTTTTTTTCTTTGGGTCATTTGTTGGTTTTACGGAAGGAATTGCCTTTGCAGTTGTCCTAATACAAGTCTCAGGAGATGGTTTGTTCCCCAGTTTGGATCATGGTTTCTGGGGGGCTTATACGTGGTTGTGATTCTTCCGTATGTCAGTTATTGGTTTTCTATTTATGAAGAAGATAAATGAAGCACAGAAAAAACTCAAGATCTTAGAAGGATCTGGGGGACACCCCAGGTACGAGTTCAAAACTCCAAATCCCTGAGAAGTGATTTAAACTCAAAGAAGATTTCTCTTTTGTTTCAGACAGGGATTGCTCGTGTGAAATCCCTCTCATTAGAGGTTAGATAAGTCTATGTCAAAATAGCTTAAGCAGAGCAACTCCTGCCCTCCCCTGGGTGTGGGAAGCAGGAGCTGCCCTCCTGAGGTCTCCTCCATCCCTCTCTTCCACAGCCCAGCAAGCCTCAGAGGGGATTTGAAAGTGGATTTTGATGCCTTTGCCACAGCCCCATCCTTTGCTTTGATAGTTTTGCTGGCACCTTTCTTTCCACAGTGGTCCCCGAGGCTTGTTGTACTGGGGTAGCTGAGCTGTTGCAGCCCACCGCACAGCCCATGGGGTGGCCATTTGGGTTGTCCCAGGGCCGGGCCACCCCACCGAGCCGTACTTGGGATGGGAACTGTGTGCTCTGTAACGCACGTTGGCATCAGCCTCTCCACAGGCGCGAGGAAGACGTTGGCAAGGAAGACTTGCTGCAGCGTCAGGGCAGAGCATGTCGGCAGCCCCCGTGTGTCCACCTACAAAACCTCCATCCCAGGAAGGTGCACCCCATACCTGTTTTTACTTCTTTCCCTTATCCAGATCGTGCTGCAGGAGAAATCTCCACCATTAATGTTGTGAAGCGGCTGATTCTGCGATGTGTCACATCCTGCAGGCTGGGGCAGGCAGGACACCAGGAGATGGAGACGATGGAGGCTCTCGCCTGGGCTGGGTGAGGTGCGAGGAGCCTCCTGGGACATGATGCTGTGAGTCACTGACTCCAGATCCCTGCTTTGCTGCAACAATCCTCCCAGGTGATTCCTCTTCTAACCTTACAAGGATTCCTTTTCTAACCTTAAATCTTAGAAAGAGCTTGGGACCTTTCACTCCATTAAAGAGAGCGGGTCCAGCCAAGTGCCCCCGTGATGTCTACAAACCCGTTTCTAATTTCCATTTGACATGTATTCCTGGCCAGATGATCCCCATTTCTCCCTGGGTCAAAGTCTTCAGCTCTGAGAGCTCTCACCCCTCCCTGGTCTTTCCTAACGTCTCTCAGCTGTCCAAGCGGCACCGAGCATCACTGAGCACCGGCTGCCGAGGACATGTAGGTCCTGCAGGAGCTGCCTCCCTTGGGGTGAAACAAGATCTCTCATGCTTGGCATCTCTGAAGGTCTAATGGACCATGGGCCATAGCATTTTTCTTCCGTCAGCTTCAGCATCTCCTCTTGCTCTGCACTAGCTGTGCCATTCATTCCTATTCCTGAATCCTCTTCCTGACTTTTTTCCCAGGGCTTATTCTGGAGGCTTCTGATACAAGTCAAACTGCACCCATTGCCTCACCAGTGAATGAAATGATGTCCCAAGCAGATCCTCTCATTTTCACCTCTCTGATGAAGTGTGTGGGTTTTTTACATTAATATATTAGTATTTAATTACTGGGTTGCATAAAGAGTCCATGATGAAAACTGTTAGTTCCTTCTCAATGAGGAAGTTGTCTGGAGTAGGAGTAAAAAGACACCAGGTTGAATCAACCAGGAACCTTGATGTGAGGGTGAACGGGGATGCTGCAAACACCAGCTTTGGCCACAAGAAGGAACAGAAGCAATTCAAAGGCGTGAAGTGGAAAACACTGATGCAAAGGGTTTATGAAACATAATTTTTTATTGCCTCCACGTCTGCTGTGAAATAAGGAGGTGAATAGCATGTAATATTTCACAGAGATAGTGGGTTACACCTTCAAAGCACGTTACAAGCAAAATGACAGGAAGAGTGGAGATCCATGAGCAACACGGGACATGCTCACCATTGAGGCAACGTTGCAAGGATGAGAAGTTTCTCTCATTCATCCCCACTCCTCGTGTCCTCTACTTTATCTTCCGGGCTGGCACTTTGCAGACCTGCTTTTGCTGCTGGCTTGGGATGCACTTTGCCACGGGCACGCAGCCTTGCTGCACCGGAGGGGGACAGCTCTGCACCGGAGGGGGACAGGCCTGCACCGGAGGGGGACAGGTCTGCACCGGAGGGGGACAGGTCTGCACCGGGCAGCACTGCGGGACGTGCTGAATTGGCTTGCTGTAGCACGGCTTCCCCCCCTGGTACCCTGATCCGTGGCCTCTCTCGGAGCAGACCGACCTCCCGTAGCTGTGGCATCCCCCCGATGACCCATAGCTGTACGTGGGCCTCCTGACACAGCTTGAACCACCTCCGTGGCACGAACCTGAGGACCCGTGGCCTCTCTCGGAGCAGACCGACCTCCCGTAGCTGTGGCATCCCCCCGATGACCCATAGCTGTACGTGGGCCTCCTGACACAGCTTGAGCCCCCGCCTCCGTGGCACGAATCAGCCGCAGCATAGCCGTGGCATCTCTCGGAGCAGACTGGTTGCCGATAGCCATAATGGCGGTAGTTGTGCCCTCTCATGCCTTCAACGCCTTCGCCGTCGCACCCTGAGGAGCAGGTGTTGTAGCCGTAGCGGAAGGGTGTGCGCCGGGTGTCCAGCCAGGACCCCGAGGGATCATACCAGGTTGAATTCAAGTTGAAGTATGATTCTCTTCCAGAAGAGTAGATCATGTTTCAATTGTAGGGAAAAACCTGACAAACACACAACCAGATAGGCTTGCATTGCCATTTCCTCTGTTTTCATTTAATTTCCCATAGAGCTGCTTTAGTGAGCCATTCATAGGTCAACCTGCATATCCTGGAAGCCTGGATCTAAAGGAAATTCTTACAGTTGCCCAGTACTGGTCATATTATGTCCAAACCCTCTTTCTGACCTTACTTTTGATTTTTTTCCCCTCCAAGAACAGAAATAACCATAAGGCATTGCAGCACATAGTGGCATTGCTGTAGATCCCATACCCAAGTCCCCCAATAGCTTCTTTCTTGGCTTAGCCCACCGTCCTCTAGCCCTTGTGTGTAGAGCACGGTCTGAAGGACAGTGCAAGCGTGCCAGGTCCATGACCTCCTGAATCCAGACACCCACCCAAGCATGAACCTGGCTGCTCCAGGATGTGTCTTACCCAATTCACGAGGGAAGACAGACGCTGACCAGGAGAGCAGATTGTGAGAGGCAAAGGGACGGAGGCCTTTTATATGGTTCCAAGTCTTCCCCTTATAAATGAAACACGCCGCAGGAACGAGAATTAAATTATTTATTAACAAAACACCTCCTCCATTTAGATGGTGTTCCCAGTGCTTGGCATGTTCTGCTTGACTCATGATTCTTGATAAGTATCTGTTAATTATAATGTAGTTACCAAGTGGTGCACATAAAGGACTCACATCGTTTAAGCCACACATCGGTTATGTGAGGCAGGTAATAATGTACTTATTCACCATGTTCAGAGGACTGAGACACTGAGTGGAGGCTGACCAGTGACCTATGAGTCAGGAGCCCTGATGTGCACAGTGCTAACGTCCCGGTCTTCCCCTTCTGCTACCCATGAGGAGCATTTCCAGGTGCCTGAAGCACAAACAGGTGATTGGGAAGAGCCAGCTCAGTGTCACCAAAAGCAAATTATTCTGATGGGTTTCAGTGATGAAGAGGCTGGCTCTGTGGATGGTGGAGCGCGATGGATGGTGCTACCTTAATTTTTGCAAGGCTTTTGGCACAGTCTCCCATGGCAGCCTTGTAGTTAAACTGGTAGTGGTATGGACTGGATGGGCAAACTACATGGTGGGTGAAAAACTGGCTTGATAGTGGAGCTGGTGCTGTTTAACAACTTCATTAATGCCCTGGATAATGGGGTAGACTTGGCAAATCTACAGGTGGCACCGAGTTGGGGTGAGTGGCTGAAACTGCTGGAGGATGGGACCTGGGCAGGCTGCAGAAATGGTCCTGCGGCTGGGATGCACTAACTGGGATGGCAGGGCTGGGGTGGCTGGTGAAAAGCGGCTCGGGAGAAAAGATGGACCAAAGCTGACCTGGAAGCGCCGGCGTGAGGGCTAAGCTGGCCCTTGGTCTGTGGGCTCTGAGTCAGCCCTTCGGGCACCGCGCCGGGACGGTGCCTGGGAACAGGCTTCAGTGAGAAGATGCTGGGAAGAAAATAGCTAATAAAATAAGGGATCTCTGAAGTTAAAGTTCATATGTAAGTGGTTTTTCGTTTGGTTAAAATTAGACATGAGAAAAATAAATTGCTGTGGTTTTCTGCGTTAAGAAAACAAGAATGAATTTCTTTTTTTCTTTCTGGTTTTCCTTGGTGGTTGCTAGCGGCTGTGAGGACACACTAGGGCTATGCTTAGGCAATACAAAGAAACAACAATATATATTTTAATGCACCTAGTGGAAGGCTTTTCTGGCAAAGTGAGAGAGAAACAGCATGTTACCAGCGTGCCTGCAGGAGCCGGGCGGTGGGGAGCTGTGGGAGAAGGACCTGGCCTGTATCTTCCTGCAGCGAGTGAAAGGCATTCCTGGCATGCACAGACACACCTCACGTGCTGGGGCACGCGCTTATTATCATGATTAACATTTATATGATGGATGGCCTCCCCGTGCAGTGTTACTATCTAGCTAATGAAGATGATGGCACACATTATAGAGCAAACTATTTGTACCTAGATCACTTGCTGATGGACCACAGTGAAGTCCATCCGTTGGTCCTGCGGTGGGTAACCACAGCGGAGAGGGTTTTACAGCAAGCAGATGGAGCCTGGTGAAACCGCTACAGCCAGAGCTGAAATCCCCGTGTGTGAACTCTAATTTTGATTTTAAATTTACAATTTTCCTTGTGAGAATTTTAATGTCTTTTAACGTCTTCTCATTGTAATGTTGGTGATATTTTTTGGGGTAAAAAAAACCGAACCAAGTGTCAACTAAATTTTTTTGACTTTATTCTTGAATACACAGGGAGAAAATAAAATTGTAGGAGTTCTTGATGCTCCTGCAGTCACAGTGTGTACTCTTTTCCCAGTACAGTCCTGTCTCTATTTTTGAACAACCTTGAAATCACAGTCCGCTGAACCCATGGAAGAAGGTGTATCCATGGCAGGCTGTTTCCCCGTCCTTATTCAGGCTCTTTCCGTTTGGTTTCTCCGTCCCCACGCTTCTCAGAAGAGGGGAGAAATGGCTGCTCTACCCTGAGGAAGAGCAAAGTGGGGTTTGGATGATTAAAGCCTGTTCCCTGGGAATTTAAAGTGTCAGTGCTGGGGTCAAGCAGGGGACTGCGGACCCCGAATCCAATGTGCAAAAAGCAGCAGCGAGCCGTCAGCCACGGCAGCATTGCATCGTGCCGAAAGCGGAGGTGGGAGCATCGGCCGTTTGGGTGAGGAGCGAAGCATCCCCCACGCTGAGCGGCTGGGGAGGGGTCCCCGCGCCTCGCTGGCCCCGTGCTCATTTCTTCTGCAGGCAGGGTGGCAAGAGCGGGACCTGCTTTTGCTGGTGCTGGCCGGGATGCAGCGGCAGGGGCAGAGGGGCCGGGCAGTAGTGCTGGACAGGTGGGCGGCAGCACGGGATGCAGGGGCAGCGATGCTGGGGACGCAGTATCACGGGGGGACGGGCATCCTCCACGGGGCACTGCTCCACTCGCCTCCGGGGCTTGCCGCAGCAAGCCGGCTCCTCGCAGTGCAGGGGCGGGCGGTACTGCTGCAGCGGCCGGCGATGGATTTTCACGGGTGGGGGGCAGACGGGCTGCACATGGCTCACCTCCACCCGCCGCCGGGGCTTGCCGAAATTGCAGCTTTGCTGTGGCGGGCAGCAGCTCTGGGGTGGGCACGGCTCCATGGGCTGGCAGCCTTGCGGCTCGCTCTGGCAGGACCCCTCAATGTCGCGGCTGAGGCTGCCGGGGTCATGGCAAGGGGGTAGGTCCGTGGCACCCACGGGGCTTTCGTGGCAGCACCCTGTGGAACCGTGCCACGTCCAGCCCTTCTCGCCACAGACCGAGCCGTCGTGGCACAAGTCCTGGTCGCTGTCTCCTTTTTGGTAGTGCATCCTGTGGCAGAGATGGCCAAGCCCTTGGGGATAAATAGTCTGGGAAAAAGAAAAAAAACCACCGACTTCTTTTTTTTTTGCTGTTTCTATTAAAAAAAGGAGGAATCCAAGACAGCTGAGAGAATCCAACTCACCCTGCGACCGGTGACGGATGGGCTGAGCAGGGAGTCTGAGTCCTGAGGACAGCGCTGGGGCCAAAAGCTTTTATATGCGGCCGAGCTCTCTTGGAAATGAGGCATGCCATGGGAATTAATAGCTGAGCAGTGAGTTCCACTTCTGTATGTATATTTTTTCTGGCACTTGCTACTGGATTAATCAGCTGCAATTAGCATCTCTCTTAATGTAATGTCAGCTTAGCTCTTTGCATATGCAGTAGCCATTATCTAATTAGTTCTCCCATCGGTCATGTTCAAATACGCTGTTACCTAATGTTAGTCAGATGGGATCCTGGGATAAGGATACCTGGAATACCGTGATGCTGAGTGATGTGCCCAAAAGGAGTGGGAAAACCACAGAAAGGCCCAGGAGTCCTGGTGTCCAGTCCTATGTCCCAGCACCCAAATGCCTTGAAACAGGGTGTTGGAGGAGATGTTCACAAATGGTGATGGTTTTTCATGGGGAAAGAAAACAGAGAAAAATCTGTAGTTGAAAAGAAGCAAGCCTCCCACCAAAATAAAGAGCAACTTTAAAAAAAAGGAAAAATTGGAAAAGCAGTGAAATTCTGTTTTCAATAAGAAGCGATTGATTTCTCAACTCTCTTTCATCTTAACACGACCCTGACTAACCCTAAGCCAGGAATCGTGTTCGTGGTGTGCTCCACGGAGCCGGGGTTTTTCCCCAAACTGCTCTCTGGGTGTTCTACCCACAACTGGAATTCCAGCCTGATGCTCAGTGGAGATGAGATGCTTTTACTGCCTTTTCATGCCCGACTCCACGCTTTGTGCCACGGTACCATGGTCTGCGTCTGGAAGTGCCCTGTGATGGAACAGGGGCTATACTCAGTTATAATTTCTACTTGAATATAATGAGAAGTGTGAAAACCTCTTTTTGTTATGCTAACTTTGTGAAACTGTGATTTTATTTTGTAAAGCCTGACTCCAAGCGGACTTTTGTTTATTATGTATAAAAAATTCTGAATTCTGGATTAGCAAGATTCAGAAAAAACATCATTTGAAACTTATATTTTAATGCTTCTGTTCTTTAAAAACAGACATCGGGTTTTAATTAACATTTTCCTGATATGATGACCTTTCTTCATGGAGTATCCTAGCATTGAAGTTGCAGAAGGCACCTAAAAAAGTGCAGAGAGTACAATTAGTTCTTTAAAAACCGCAATTTCTGCCAAACAAACCCATCTTCTGACACTGAAAATGTAATCTATCAATAAGGAATTTTTTTTCTTTCATAAGCTTCCATCTGAAAAATCTTTGGCTTTTGATTTGTTAATGGAAAGTTGAAATTTTCTGTGAGAAAACACGGGACGTTTTCCAGTTGGCTTTGCGGATGGGGCTGCGGGTTGGACCTTGTTTGTCAGAGAAGGTTTGTGATATCTGGACATGATGCTCATCACCTTCCAGAGCACACAGAAACATGAGAGCCGGAGAGACGGTGAGGGAATCAAGGGTGACATCAGGACCACGATGAACGGCAGATGTTGTTGCCCTGTGTAGTATGGATGACTGGAAGATGTGAGCTCTGAATACAGGATCCCTATGGACACCAGCACACCAGGGCGCAGGGGTGGACTATGAATGGGATGTATATTCCCCTTTGTAAATGAATTAAATCCCTTCCAAGTGAGGAGCACCTTGGTCAAGTGAGTGGGTACAACTCAAGCCATTTTTTATGCGTTGCAAATCTGGAACAAGGATGCCTCAGAGGAGGGCTGACCTCATGAACTAACAATTTCAGGCTTTGTCAAGCATCATACCCACCTTTCTGACATTCTGCTTTGACTCATTTTCTGTATAGCTGCTCCACTTTGCATTTCTGTGGACGGTCAAGGCATTTTTTAAGTACCAGTGAAGTATCTCTCACAGCAGCCCCAGGCTGTCAGTCCAAAAGGTATTTCCATGCACTCATTCCATAGCAGAGCCTCTGTAAGAGATGCTCAGAGGTTTGTCCAGTGGTGTTTAGGTTTGAATCACTGGGAAAAGCATGTGCAGAATTCAGGGGTGTGACTCCAGGGCGCGTGCTTGGGTCTGACGACTTTGCTGCTGCTGAGATAATTTATTCTTTAGCTACAGGAAAAATGTAATTGCCTTGCAGGAAGCCACGGGACTTGCATGTAAGGATGGGAAAGACCTTGGTAACTGTTAAGGGCCAACAAAGATTTTAGATTTATAACTCATTACCACAGTCCCAAGATTATGTTGGGTTTGGATTTTTTCATGTTAGAAGGGGTGTTTTGGAGTAATTTCCCTTCCTGAGGATTTTACAAATCACAAAGTGCAAATATTTCATTTCTGAATCTCATATCTTAAAATTTGCCACATTTTAATAGGATTCCAGATGGAATTAGATAGTTTTTCTGAATCCTTCAGGCTAGACTTATATCTCCACATCTTTCAATGACTTTCTCCCGCCCTGCACCATGCAGACCATGCTTGCTGGTCTATTTAATCTTATTGACAAAATATCAAGCCTTTTGAGAAGCCTGCTTTAAAGCTCAGTAAATTCGCTGGATAGATTTCCATTAACAAAAAAGACCTTTAGTTCTGGCTTTAGGACCATACAGATGCTTTGATTGTGTGTCTTCAAAATTATAAGCAGGGGAAAGATAGAATGAAACTGTATGGCCAAGAGGATACTCCTGTAGCTTAGATAACGTACTGACAGTAGCAAACACTGTTTTTCCCTGGATGAGAGACTGACCCAAGAAGTTTACCGCATATGCTGTCATCATGACAAATAGTTGAAAAATTCATTATATTCAGAAACTAAGCAAATGCTAAAAAAGTTCCAGACCAGAGCTACAGTTTAAAAGACAAAGATAAATTAATAAACATATACCAGAAGTTTGCAGTGTCAAAACTTACAAATTTTATTGTCTTTCATGACTAATTGGAGGTTAAAGCAAGAAAAAGGAGTACGGTACATGAACAGCATTAAACATCCCACACACCAAGAGGAAAATTAACAGCAGGACTAGTGCCTGCAAAGGACAATCACGCTGATCAGTGGGTAGCAACTTCAAAGCACATTACAAGCATTTGGTAATTAAAGGCAGGCAAAGAAGAGGAGAGAAGATCTACAGTCTTTAAGCAAAGGAGGAAGGGCGTTCAGGGTCATATCCATATCCATATCCATATCCGACACCGAATGAGCCAGGAGCGAAGCAGCAGGCAGAGCAGCCCTGCCTGCCCTTTGCCAAGTGGGTTTAGTTGCCGCAGCAGCCGCCGCCGTTGCCGCCGCAGCAGCCGCCTCTGTTCCTGCTTATGTAGCAGCGGCTCTGCATGGGCATGCAGTAGGACATGGGGCAGCAGCACTGCGAGGGGTAGCAGCACGGTGTCTTGCAGCACTTCGGGCTGCTGTAGCAGCACACGGAGTAGGTACGTCCACCGCAGCATCCGTTGGGCATCTTGTTGGTAGTGTAGGCAAAGCTGGAAGGAACAGAGAAAGTCTGTCTTTGACTGGGAGCAGGATATTTGGAAATACAGAATTAATTCAAAGCTCAGTTTATGCTAAATTTGGAGATTGAAGGAGCTGAAACCGAGTGCTGTCTTGTTTGTAGTAAATCTCACTTTAATTCTTCTCTCTGTCTTTTTCTTGCAACATAGATGCCCACCTACTCGTACCAGGGCATCTTTAACGTCTTAGCAAGAATCATGCAGCACAGTGCACCTAGACCCCGGTCTGAGCCCTCCTGAAAAGTTCTCGGTCCTCTTGCTCTGCATGGCCCTGCTGATACTCCTGTAGCCTCTCCACCCTTTAGCATTTCTAGCTCGTCCCCATAATTCCTAGTACACAGTTCATAAAAGCCCAACTTCAGCCAAAGTCCCAGTCCAGGTACCTGATTATATTTGGATACTGTTATAAGATATCCATAGCATTTTTCTTTTGTAATAAGGAAGGAAGATTTAGATGTTCTCACTTACCCTGTTGAAGAGTGAGGAGAGGTGAAGAGAAGAGAAGATGAGCGAATGAAGTGAGCTGGGCCAGGAGACCTTTTATAGTCCTAGACACCTTCCTCCTGGAAGTGAGACAGCCATTCACCATTTGAAGATCCCTGTTTACTAATCCAAACCCATACTTTTTAGTTATACGTGTCTTCTGGTATTTACAATTTGCCTTATTATTTGTGATCACTACCTTTGTTTTGCCTCATGATTGTTTAGCCTGCAGATAATCAAAGGGCTTCTATGAATACTAATGAATTTATCCTCTCTGCAACCTTGCAAGGAGCCAAAAAATGCATCCTTGTATCTGTTTGACAAATGCAATGAAGGCCAAAGATGCTAAGGGACTTACTCAGCAGCAGCTGCTGGTGCTGAATCAGTGTAAGAGCCGAAACTGAACCCCTTGGGTTGCGTCTTTTGGGCACGTGATGGGCTGTTTCATCGGACTGGTGTTTGAAACAAATATTTGGAAAATTTGATGAAAATATTTGTTCCCAGTCACAGGACGTGCACATGAGGAGGGAGCAAGAAGACCACGTGTTTGGGATGTGTCGGGAGTCATGCTGGCTCCTGGGTCTCAGTCACCTGCATGTGACTCCGTGCAAGATCATCTTGTCCTCGTGCATGCTAAGAGCATCTTTGCGATGCCAAAGCCATCTTTGTGATGCCAAAGCCATTTTTGTCTTTTGGCTTGCCTAAACTTTTGCATATCCTCCAATCTGGGGGGTTTAGGTTTGCATGCGAACATCACTAAGACAAGAGGGCTTCAGTTCCTGCTCTGCTTTGCTGGGACTGCTTTCCTAGAAACACTTTGGAAAACTCTGAATTGAATATTCACTTCAGAATATTTTGCATTTTAATTAAAAAGTTAAGGGGCAGCACTGCCTGTGCAAGCGGCAACACAAGGAGCCATGGCTCTGGGACGGGGCATGATGCATTGCAAGTCAACATGGCCCTCCTGCAACCTCCCCTTGCATCCAGCTGAAACCCCCTCGTGTGCTGGAGCCCTGGCACCAAGCAGGACCACCCCTGCCCAGCTCCTCAGCAGGGAGGGAAGGGGGGTTTAGGGTTGGAGGTTGTGCAGGACTCTTTGTGGGTGTTGGAGGTGGTAAATGAAGGAGCCCAGCATGGACCGAGAAGGTGGGAGGAAGATGAAGATGGAAGAAATAGGACAAGCATAGAAAACTGGTCCTAACTAGGGTCATGGAATTAAGTGGGGGGCAGGGGGTCAGAAGTGATGGAGGAAGAGAAGATGTTGAGGTGGAACCATTTTCTGGGAGGGAGAGAGGAAGGTCAAGGTAAGGCAGAGCCTTGGGCAACTGAGCCAGGGTGGATGAATGCTTATTTAATGCCAGCCACTGCCTCCGATGCACTTTGCTGTGGGGCTGAACGCTCGCAGGAACAGAGGGTATTTGGGAGGAATTTCTTCCACGGCTTGAAGTTGCAGCTCTCATTTGAAGACCTTGCCACATTATCCTGAAAGGAGTGCTGCCTAATGAGAGGATGGTGGAGCCTGCCTGGCAAGTTCCCTGCCTGCTGCCTGACATCCTCCAGGATCCCCGGGGTGCTCCGAAGAGGGCTGCTCCTAGATGAGCTGCTACCAGCCCTGAGGATGTTAGCAGGGGCCTTGGTTTGTTTTCTGCACAGTGTAAGGGGGAGTGGATTGTGATTTTAGTGCCTCTTCGCCCTTGCAGTAAATGCGGCCAGCTCCTTTCCAGACTTTCCTGGAATGAGAATAATTCCTCGAGCGAAGTGCTGGAGAAGCAAGACATGTAATTGCAACTTCTCCAGACAGAGTGGAAGAACATGCATGGCATTTCCTTTCCATCACGTCCCTTGTGAGGAGGCATACACTTGCCTGCCCATGAGAACTGATTAATTTACAAGGAATTAATGGGGCAGAAGCAAAGGGGCACACTTCACTTGTGCCTTCAGAGGAAAAGTTCTTATTGGCAAATCCTACAACTGCAAGAAGAAGTGATGATCTAGGTGGGCATTTCCCACCCGTGATAGTCATGTCCAGCCATTCGTGTAACCTAGGTACTCGAATGGTCTTTGGTGAGCGAGCTGTGGGTCCTAATGCAAAGAAGGGACTGAAGTGGTGTGGAAACAGAGTCAGTAAACGGCATTAGACACAGATTGAGGACTGCGGTGCAGATTTTGCATGCTATGTTTTTGTACCACTCTTACCGACCCAGTCATTCTTTGAAGACAGTTGAGGTTTCTCACCATTTATTCTAACACCTCAGCTCGAAATCTGGCAATCCAGATATTTTAGCATAGGCAAGACCTCCTTCTCATAAATGTTAAAGAATTTATAGAGGTTGTCTGTAGGTTCTGAAGTGGACCTCTAGCTGGTTGAAATACATGGAGCTTTCCTAGTTGGGATGTGCCTGTGTCAGTGTTTCAGAAATTTATGTATTATTTGCTTCCTATTTCTTTGTAGTTTTACAGTGAGAGGAGAAATATTGCTCACAGAGATGCCAGACACTCAGGTTTTGTGTGAATAGACCCAGGTAGAAGCTCAGAACTCCATCAGGGATGCACTGATTTTCTTTGTGTGGGCAAAACCCCCCAGTTAGAACCTTTCAGACAGAAGCATCCCAACACTGGAAGAAAATGCAAGGAAAACGCGATAGTTGTGGTGATGCACTGTGGATGCACCAGCTAGCAAACAGATAACCACCGGGAGTTTTGCAGGGTTATGAACTACAGATTTTATTGGGTTTTTTTTTCAGACAGATTGAAGCAAAACAGTGATGAAAAGAATTAAACATCCCACACACCAAGAGGAAAATTAACAGCAGGACTAGTGCCTGCAAAGGACAATCACGCTGATCAGTGGGTAGCAACTTCAAAGCACATTACAAGCATTTGGTAATTAAAGGCAGGCAAAGAAGAGGAGAGAAGATCTACAGTCTTTAAGCAAAGGAGGAAGAGCATTTAAGGTGGTATCCATATCCATATCCGACACCGAATGAGCCAGGAGGGAAATAGCAGGCAGCGCAGCCCTCCCTGCCCTTTGCCGAGTAGGTTTAGTTGCCACAGCAGCCGCCGCCGTTGCCACCGCAGCAGCCGCCTCTGTTCATGGTGTAGCAGCAGGTCATGGGCATGCAGCAGGTCATGGGGCAGCAGCACTGAGAGGGGTAGCAGCACTGCGTGGGGCAGCAGCACTGCGTGGGTCAGCAGCACTGCGTGGGGCAGCACGGTGTCTTGCAGCTCGACTTCTTGGTGCTGTAGCAGCACACGGAGTAGTTACTTCCACCACAGCATCCGTTGGGCATCTTGTTGGTAGTGTAGGCAAAGCTGGAAGGAACAGAGAGAGTTTTTTTTTCTCTGCCTGAATTTCCCAGTTGTTTATGCAGCTTAAAGCATGCTTATCCCAAAGTCCATCCCAAACCGGCTGGGGAAGTCCCTACTGTCCAGAATCCTATGACAGCCTGTCCCTGACATCTCCACATTTCTGCATTGACCACCGGTGCATTTGGCATATTGTCCAGCACTGGTTCCATCAGATAGAAGCCACCCAGGTGGATCCCAAAACCAATCTCTCAAAATTGGTCCCAAACTAGACAGTACAGGAAATCATGGATGGCTTTGTGCAAAAGCACACAGAAATACATTAAAGTGCAAATGAAAAGGCAACTAGTAAGCTCTGACTTACCCTGTTGACCAGTGAGGACAAGTGAGGAGAAGTCAAAATGAGCGAATGAAGACCACTGTGATAGGGACCCTTTTATAGGGTTCAAAGCCATCCCCCTGGAAATGAGGCATTCTTTGGCAATTCTGACTTCACTGTGTATCACCCAGTACATGCATCTCACGTGTCTTCCGGTATTTAATCTTTACCTCTTTCTGTTTGCTCACCACCTCAATTCTGCACCGTAATTAGTCATACTTATAAACAACAGGTGCAAATTTTCTAATGAATTTGTATTAATGGGAACCGGAGGTAGCTGTAAAATATTCCTATCCACTTCCCAAGGAATGACCTTGAGACATAGAGATACTTTACAATTTGCCTGGGGGAGGCGGGTGCTGAAGCAGTGAGAGAACCATGCCTGGAACTTGGAAATGTCACTGCTCACGTGTCCCCTCTGCTTTTGGCTGGGATTTTGGGGGACCAGTGGAAATTATCGGTCAATGTGAATCCTTTTTTCCTGCCTCTGAGAGGTGGCTGTGTGGTCAAAGTTAAGACTGAAGACTCCTTTCTCAGTTTTGTTCTTGAGTGTCCCTGCGTGGTGCTTGGTCCTCACACTCCCTGCTCTTTATTTCTGCTAAACTATTAAGAATTTCTTTCATTTTCATCCATGGAAGGGATGGATTAAGTCTAAATTAAGCAGCTTTCAAAGTAGAAGTGCACACAACCTTTTTTCTGTATTGTTTCTATACACTCAATTTTCCAAGATTATTTCTAAGGTCTGTGAAACCAAGACAGCTTGTATGTAATGGTATTCATGATGATCACATTTGAGTGTTTTATATTAACAATTTGATTCTATGCAGGCAAGCATGAGGTTCAAGACTGGAAACCCAATCCTGAGTGCGTTTCTCCATGCCTTTCCCCTGCAGCTCGGGAGCCCAGCTGGTATCTCACAGATGCTCTGAGTTCAGGCATACGACAGGACTTTTCCAACACTTGCTTATGGTTGTTTTGGTTGCAGTGTGCTAAGGCCAAGGCTGCTGTGCTTGCAAAGCTTGACTGAATAGTCAGGAGGGAATGGATAACACGGTTGGAGTCAAGGCAGATATTATGAAACAGGCTTGGGGATGGGGGAAGGAATTGTGGCCACGTGCAGAGCCAGGACAACTCCACGTGAGAAGAAGGAGGTGTTGATGGAGTTTTCAGCTGATGAGAGGGAACACCAACATGAGAGTCCCAAGATGATGAGGCAGCATCTATTCATGGCAAATAAAGACTGCCATCATGTTCAGCAGACTCTGAATGTGAGGCTGGAGTGGTGGCAGGTGATTCCTGGTGGCTGGGACACGTAGTTTCTTCCCAAGATGTGAACATGACCTCCTATGACATTGAGTGTCTCTTCTGGAATTGTCCCTAGGGGAGCATTGTTTTGGTCATGTGATGATAGCCAGATACCTGTCTGCAGGAAGTAATGCCCTCTTCGTGTAAACCCTCAAACATGTTGTCCACTGAATAAGTTATTCATCACTTTTTTATAAGGTTTTATTGTCGCCATATTGGCCAGGATGATCCCTGTGTTAGAATCATAGAATCATAGAATCATTTGGTTTGGAAGACAACTTTAAAGGTCATCTAGTCCAACCCCCTGCCGTGGGCAGGGACATCTTCAACCAGACCAGGTTGCTCACAACCCTGTCCAACCTGACCTTGGATGTCTCCAGGGATGGGGCATCCACCACCTCTCTGGGCAACCTGTGCCAGTGTCTCACCACTCTCAGAGTAAAAAATTTCTTCCTTCTGTCTAGTTTGAATCTACCCTCCTTTAGTTTAAAACCATTCCCCCTTGTCCTATTGCTACAGGCCCTGCTAAAAAGTCTGTCTCCATCTTGTAAACCTCCTTTAAGTATTGAAAGGCTGCAATAAGGTCTCCTTGGAGTCTTCTCTTCTCCAGGATGAACAACGCCAACACTCTCAACCTGTACTCATAGGAGAGGTGTTCCATCCCTCTGATCATTTTTGTGGCCTCCTCTGGACCTACTCCAACAGGTCCATGTCTGTCTTAGAAATGGATGTGAACCCTGCAAAGGCTGTTGCTAATTAGGGTCTTATACAGGTATTGAGGAGATACTGGCATTTAATGTTGGGTCAGAGATAACATCTTCTACACTAAATCCCTTTTACATGCCACGCCATGCCATACCATGCCACGATGTCTTTGTAAACTTCCATGGTATGTGAATTTGAGAGCTGCAGTACCTTTGTGAACGGGGAGGAATCTGACATGGCAGCTTTTCCAGCATATGATGAAATTAATATTCACAAGATTTCCTTAACAGAATTCACTTCTGATATAGCGTGTTATGGTATGGTATAACATACTATACTTCTGCCACTGTATTGTACCTGATTTATCTATTAATAAAAAACTCCTAAAGACCTGAGTAATGTTTTCAGAAGATTCTAAGACAGTAGAGAAGATTATTCTAATGCAGACTTTGTGTATGCTCTGAAGATTTGGTTGAGGGAAGCAATCAAGACAGCGCTCAAGGCATTTTCCTTAGACATGCAATTCAGAACTGAGTCCTGAATTTTAATAGTAAAGGAAGTCCCAGCCAGGTAGAAAAGGTATTGTTGACTCATGTGTGTGCTATTTTAGGAATGAAGCTTTTAAGTTGTATGCTAACACCTGGGTTTCATTCCACTGCTTGTAATTCAGGAACGCCGCATATGGAAATCTCTGCTCACATAAAAATAATTCATCGATTTAAGGTGTTTTCTGAAATTTTATTTTTGAAGATAGCAGTGAAAGAAGATGGTGCCTGCTATTCAGTGAGTAGTGAATTCCTCTCAGTACCTATTGAAATAGCTATTCCAGTATCAGGGATGGGTTCCTATACATCTTATGGAGTGGTGTGTTTTCGAATGATGGAATTATGCATGCTTCATTCAGTCTGTGTCCTTTGAGTTTTATTTACCTTAACCATTTAGTTTTATAGTAAAAATTGAGCTAGCTGAGGCAGATGATCGATAGGTGCAAGAAGGGATCATGCTGCTCTGCTTGCCATGTTTAGACATGACCTGATTTATGCCAATGGGAAGCATGGCTGGGCAGCTCTTTGTTTCCTAAATGTTCTGCTGTGCCATGGGAGCACGTCTGTAGCCAACAGGAGCCTGGCCAAAGGCATAAAAAACAGCACCAGGATGAGATCACATTCTGGGCAAAGCGATGTAAGAACAACCAAAAGACAAGATTTTGCGTTTTGCTTAATGCTAAGTTTTATTGTCTACAAGTCAAGAGAGAAAAGAAGAATGACCACATTAACAGCAAAGGTATCCCAAGTCCCACACACCAAGAAGAGAATTAACAGCCCCGCTAATATCTAATAGCTCTTTGCCTTATACAATGGGTGATATATTCAAGTGCATTACAGATGTTAAATAATTAAAGGACAGAAAGAAGAAGACAGCTTAAGTTTGAAACCAAGAAGGAAATCACTAGGCATTTACTCCATCATCATATGAACCAGAAGCAAATGAGCAGGTTTTCATCTCCTTGTGCCTGTTCTTGTTGCACGCCAGAGATGGGAGCCGGCAGAGTTGCTTTTGCCTCCCAGAGTTGGCTCAGCAGCTCTTCTTGATTGATGTGCAGCACTGCTGGATGGGTATGCAATACTTCCTCACGGGAGAGCAGTATTGCACGGGGCTGTAACACACCACAACGGGCTTCTTCTTCACCACGTAGGAGCAGCAAGACACACATCCAGGGCAGCAGCAGGGGCAGCAGCCACAGCAGCAGCAGGGTCGCTGGCTGCAGCAGCAGCTGGACTTCTGGCACACCTTGGTACAGCAGACGGCTGGCCGGCATGGGTCACAGCAGGGCTTCTGGCATGGGTCACAGCAGGACTGCTGGCACGGGTCACAGCAGGACTGCTGGCATGGGTCACAGCAGGGCTTCTGGCACGGGTCACAGCAGGACTGCTGGCATGGGTCACAGCAGGGCTTCTGGCATGGGTCACAGCAGATGGACTGCTGGCACGGGTCACAGCAGGGCTTCTGGCATGGGTCACAGCAGATGGACTGCTGGCACGGGTCACAGCAGGGCTTCTGGCATGGGTCACAGCAGATGGACTGCTGGCACGGGTCACAGCAGGGCTTCTGGCATGGGTCACAGCAGATGGACTGCTGGCACGGGTCACAGCAGGGCTTCTGGCATGGGTCACAGCAGATGGACTGCTGGCACGGGTCACAGCAGGGCTTCTGGCATGGGTCACAGCAGATGGACTGCTGGCACGGGTCACAGCAGGGCTTCTGGCATGGGTCACAGCAGATGGACTGCTGGCACGGGTCACAGCAGGGCTTCTGGCATGGGTCACAGCAGATGGACTGCTGGCACGGGTCACAGCAGGGCTTCTGGCATGGGTCACAGCAGATGGACTGCTGGCACGGGTCACAGCAGGGCTTCTGGCATGGGTCACAGCAGATGGACTGCTGGCACGGGTCACAGCAGGGCTTCTGGCATGGGTCACAGCAGATGGACTGCTGGCACGGGTCACAGCAGGGCTTCTGGCATGGGTCACAGCAGATGGACTGCTGGCACGGGTCACAGCAGGGCTTCTGGCATGGGTCACAGCAGCAGGACTGCTGGCACGGGTCACAGCAGGGCCTCTGGCATGGGTTGCAGCAGCAGGACTGCTGGCACGGGTCACAGCAGGGCCTCTGGCATGGGTCGCAGCAGCAGGACTGCTGGCATGGGCTGCAGCAGACGGTCTTCTGGCACGGCTGGCTGCAGCACACGGTTTTGGTTCTCACGACGGAGCAGCATCCAGTAGAGCAACACCCGCTAGAGCACATGTTGTTTGTAGTGTAGTCGAAGCTGGAAGGAGCGAGGACCTGAAACACAGTGTGCTTTCAGATAGAACCCATCTTTCCAATTATATAGATGTATTAGCCATATCACACACCGCTTCCTATTTATTTGTCATGAGTTGCAAAAAAAGATCCATAGAGAAATCAAGCCACCCGTCACTATCCCAGTGATATTTGTGCATCTTTTCAATTACCCTGGGAACTAGCAGTCTTGTGCTCATCCATGAAGATCACTGCCTGAATTTCCATCCCAAGAAGCTTATTTTCCACTGTGCTCTCTCTACCAACTGTCTTTTGCAACAAGCAATAGACCAACAGGCTAGGAAAATCTGGATTTCAGAAAGAGCTGTAGATCATAGAATCATAGAATCATAGAATAGTTTGGGTTGGAAGGGACCTTTAAAGGTCATCTGGTCCAACGCTCTGCAAAGATCAGATACAAAGACGCATTTCAATTCATGGCTTGACCAAAACCCAATGAGAACCATTGCTATCAAGGAACACTGCTAGTAGGTAACACTTACCGTGCTAACCGAGAGGTGCAGTTGAGTGAGGAGCAAAGGGACGGGGACACCTTTTATTTAGCTCGAAATTGTCCTGCCGGAAATGAGGTACCCCACAGCAATTCGTGATTTACGCACTAAGCCTATACTTATTTGTTGAATGTGCCTTCATCTATTTAGTCTTTGCCTCATTGTTTTTAACCAACCCCCCAATTTTGTGTTATTATCAATTTGTTCTGTAAATTTTTTACAATTTTTTAATGTCAAGTTAATTCTTGTGTGATGCTTGTGAACTGCTTAAAAGGTATGTTTCTACGCATTTTGCATATGGTAACGTTGTTACATTGAGATGCTAGGTGGCTTGTTCAGAGCTAGTGAGTGCTCAGTTGACATAAAAATCATAATTAAGATTGAGGAGCGGTGGATTCCAGAGGCATGCAGAGGCCTTTTGGACGTAAGTCACTCCTCTATGTGATTTTTTTAAATAGAATTCCAGCAAGTGTAATTCCATGGCCCCGTGTTGTGTTTTTGAATGCAGAAACAGTGAAGCCCAATGTCTTTCTTTGGGGTCTCTGGTCATCAGAAGGGCAAATATGTAACAGAAAGTTCTTGACATCTCATCCCACCAATGCATAGGAAAACACATACCCTTGGCTTTGACAACATCAGAAATTTTAGATGTGAAAGGCTGTGCAAATTCATCATGGAAATTTAGAATAGAGTTTGGGTCAAATCAGAGTCCATATTTTTCCAATTCCTTTTTACAGGAATTTTCTTTATTTTTATTTTCTTTAAATAAAAGCAAAACGTAAAACTTTTCTGGAATTTTTACATCCTGTTTCTGCTTAGCATAACTTGATCTGCAAAATTCCTATTTCATTGTTTTAAGTTCTAGTATGCCCTCGAGTAATGAAAGATCCACCTACGGATGTTTTTGGAATAGCTCTATGCTCAGTTCTCAGTCACCCATTGGCAGTCCTTAGTGTTGATGTTAATAATTGTGTTGCAATTATTCATTAATGATGTTAATATTCATTTTGCATGAAAGCCTGAAGGCCTCACGTGATGTCCTCAGCATCTTTAGGATTTCAAATTAAATTATGCCTTTTTAAAAAATTATCTCTCTCCGGTCAATTCACGGGACCCAGGACTGTGACTGACGTGGTGGAATGTTTCATTTCTGAGATCACCCCGAGGAGGAGGGCTGCACATCTGTGGGAACAGAGCACCAAAGGATCCTTGACCACCCTCCCCTACAGCGTACAGTTTCACTGGAGATACCCTGATTTCTGCTGAGGTGAAGGAGAGAAGATTCAGGCTCTTTCTGTTCATACCGAAACACAGGGCCGTCTAGATCACAGATGCTGAGGACAGGATAGGTCATCGTGAGCCTTCAGTTTGACTTCTGGTGACCTAAAGCATCCGTTTCCACTCAGTTTCTGTTGGGTAGCTACTGTTTTTATTTGGCTACATCCTAGTCTTGCTTTGAAGAATTCAAAGGCCCATGAAGTCATCACTTCTCCAGGCAAGCTCTTTCCAAGGTCAATGTTCCTGTCCACTAAAACATAGGCTTCATTTCCTATTCAGTTTGGCTTTGTGCTAATGACTGGGTTAGACTAGGTCACTGCCACACTTTATAATCTAATTAGTGATAGAGATTTACACCAGCTGAGTCCTGCATCTCAGCTGACAATAAAGGAGGCTCGTGGCAACCTGGGAGGTGGCCAGGAGGGGATTTCTGAGCCTGCAGAGAAAAGACAGGAGACTGACATTAGAAGCATGGGGGATCCTGAGCAGTGAGGTAAAGCAAGAGATGTTGGTCAAAATAAGGCAGTTTTCTGCGTGACTTTGTACAGATCTGGTGCATTGCTTCATCCAGTGCCCCTCTGAGTCAAAAAAGCCACTGTTGCTATTAGAGCTGGATGTTAACATCAGAGATGTCTAAAGCCATGTGAGACAGATCCATAGGCAGCTGGGAGACCCCTAACAGATTTTACAAGAGTTTTACAACAGAAAAGATTTGAATTAGATCCAAAAAAAGATTCCAATTAAATTTCGCATTGAGTGAATGATCTCTGGGCGCCGTAAGATGCCCAGAGTAACACCACTCTGTTTGTTTGGATTTGAGAATTATGGCTGCAGTGAAGCAATCCTCACCACGGAACAGCTAAGGCAAATTCCTCCTCATTAATCCTTAGGGGTTTGCTCAGGGTTTATCCTGGTTGTGGAAATCCTCTGTTACGTTATTTAACACATACTTAGCAGAGCAGAAATGTTCCTCTAAGCTATCTAGAGCATTAGGTATAAAGGACTTCTCTTGCGAAATGTCTGTGGTCTCTGATTTTAAAAAGAATAATCTAACGATGTAAAGCATTCAGAAAGGCTTTGGTCCTTGATGTTCCAAGTGTCAAACCTCTCCAGGGCTGACAAAAGCATAGAATAGAATAGAAATCAGCTCTGTTCTTGTTTCCCTGTTATTGCTGCCATTTCTCATCTTCAAGTTAACGGGAACTTCAAGCTTGAGCACAGCAGAAAGCGTAACCAGTTCAGAGGCTTTGTGCCTTTCGTGGGACTTGGAAAAGGAAATAAAACGTGCTGTGGTTAGTCACAGAATAGAAAGTCGGAGGTCTGGGGCAGCAAGGGAAAGTGAATGTATATACTTGAAGACAAAACCACTCCTATGGACAGAAAACCTTACTGGCTCAATACCCACCTGCAGAGAGGTGAAGAACGAATAAGGAAAAGAGTTTTTAATGTAGCTGTGAAGGGTCGCATGAAAATGAGCCATCTCCCAGCAATGGCAGCAACTTGAATGTAGGTGAGTAATTAATTGCTCTCTGCATCCCGTTTGCAACTTTTCCTTTTTAGCAGGTTGTTCCTCTATAATGACAATTTTCTCCGTAACCTATAAATAACTAATTCCAATTACTTATATACCAACTGGTCATTTACTAGGTACTTGCAGTGCCCAGCTCATCCAGCCTATTTCCCATGCCTGCCCTGGGATGGATGAATCATGCTGGGGAAACCTTCTCTCATTTTACAGTGTAGAAATTGTTTAATTGAGGGTGTTCCAAGGCAGGTTCCAAACCCTGCAGGATTTGCTTTGTTTTGTTTCCAAATATAGCAGCGGCTTTTAAAGATCGCGTCTGCAATAAAAACATGAACATGCAGGCCAGGCCCCCGGCTGTAACTCTGAAACCCCCATTGCATCTGCTGAGTTCAGTACAAATATTTGGTTTCACCAGGAATTAACCCGACGTGTTTCTCCTAGCCCTCTGCGTACGGTGCAGCGCTCCTGGCATCACTGCTGGGTGCCACGGGCATTTTCCTTAACTTTCATGTTTCCTTGGCATTCCTCCTACTTTAGCTATTTTCACCAGTGATTAAAGCACGGCTCTAAAACCACGAGAAAAAACAGATGCTGCCAGACAAGCAGATATGACAGAGCGGTGACTAAAACCATCCAAAACTGTTAGGTAGGCTTGAAATATAATTTTTATTGTCTTGCTGAAGAACGAAGCAGCAAAGCAAGAAGGAAACTATTCCCAGCGGACAATGTGCTTTGCGTTGGCAGAAAGAAGATGAACACCTCAAAGCTCATTAAACCGAGAGACTTCATTCTAATACCACGCTACCCTCCAACCATTTTAAAAGCCTTTGCTTGCAGAGAAGCGGCATGGCTGGCAAGTGATGAGCAAGGAGACGAGCTTGAGGCTTTGGGCGAGGAGCGAGCCGGTGGGTCGAGGTGCCGGGGCTGGATCCTGCTGCTAGTACTTGGGGCACTGCGGCGGCAGCTTGCAGATGTTCTTGGTGTACTGGGGGCAGTAGGGGACTGGGGGGCAATAACGCTGCACGGGGGGGCAATAACGCTGCACGGGGGGGCAATAGGGCTGCACAGGGGGGCAGCAGGGCTGCACGTAGGTGTACTTGTGCACAGGCTGCCTCTGGATGGTGTAATGGCAGGAGGATCCCGAGTCATGGCAGGAGGAGCGGGATCCATGGCAGGAAGACCGAGATCCGTGGCAGGAGGACTCATAGTCGTGGCAGGACCCGCGGGAGCACATCTTGCTGGAGTATCAGCAAAGCTGTCAGGAGCAAGAGATCAATATGGTGAGAGGATCCCCAGATTCACTTCTTACTTCTTATATTCCCTCCTCTTTTTTTTTTTTTTTAGTGATATTTTTCTTGAGATCCCCAGAGAACTGTTTCTCTCTTTCTGCCTGCCTGCCTAATCCAGACCAAATGCACCCTCGATCCTGCCTATTCTGCAGGGCTTGCTCTGGCAATCGCTCTCTGAAGCTAGATCCCTGCAAGCCGATGCAATGAGCCCCGTGAGCCGCTCCCAAACCCCATCTCCCTTGTGAAATGGCACAGAGCTTGTGCTACCCAAGGAACCCTTCGTGCATCTTTGCCGCACCTTCCCCAGTGATCCCCATCCCTCCATCCACCGTTCACCGTGCCTGCCCCAGAGGACCGCAAGGGTGCAAGCAGAAGGCATTNTGTCTTGCTGAAGAACGAAGCAGCAAAGCAAGAAGGAAACTATTCCCAGCGGACAATGTGCTTTGCGTTGGCAGAAAGAAGATGAACACCTCAAAGCTCATTAAACCGAGAGACTTCATCCTAATACCACGCTACCCTCCAACCATTTTAAAAGCCTTTGCTTGCAGAGAAGCGGCATGGCTGGCAAGTGATGAGCAAGGAGACGAGCTTGAGGCTTTGGGCGAGGAGCNTCTTGAGATCCCCAGAGAACTGTTTCTCTCTTTCTGCCTGCCTGCCTAATCCAGACCAAATGCACCCTCGATCCTGCCTATTCTGCAGGGCTTGCTCTGGCAATCGCTCTCTGAAGCTAGATCCCTGCAAGCCGATGCAATGAGCCCCGTGAGCCGCTCCCAAACCCCATCTCCCTTGTGAAATGGCACAGAGCTTGTGCTACCCAAGGAACCCTTCGTGCGTCTTTGCTGCACCTTCCCCAGTGATCCCCATCCCTCCATCCACCGTTCACCGTGCCTGCCCCAGAGGACCGCAAGGGTGCAAGCAGAAGGCATTTAACTAAGTCCGAGCTCCCAGGAGGTCCAAAAGAACCTCTAGTGGAGGTTTCTTCTCTCTCAGCATGAATAGAAATAGTAAAATTGGTCTTACCTCTTCAGCTACAGGGAGAAGTGTCTGGAAGCGAAGGTGAGCGACTGAGGTGGACTGGGCTGAGCGATCTTTTATATGGCTCCGAAAGGTTATCTCGGATATGAGACACCTCTTTGCAATGACAATTTAATTATTACCGCACTCAATCCCGCAGATGTTTGCGCTATCCTATTTTTAGCGTTTCCTCTTTGACGCACTGTATTTCATCCCGTACGTAATTCCTAATGCGTTTCCTATAAGGATTTTGGAAGGCATTTCTTTCCCATTTGCTGGAGACTGACACTAATCTCATAGGTGTTAATTAGCTTGCCAATGGGCAACTGGGATTGCATCAGTGACAGAAAGGCCTTTACGCCTCAGAAATGCTGACTCCTGGGATAAGCCTACCGTTTTGTGCAGGTGACAGCTCAGGATTTTAATTTACATGTTGCTGAATGCCAAGAGGAAATGGGATTACCAGCTGCAACTCATGGGCATGGCACGATGCTGGGAAATCTGTTGTGATAGCTTCAGTTCCCTGGTACGGCAAAAAATAAAATATTTCTGACTCTTCACATGTTCCTTGACTTGCCAAATGATTTGGCCAACCCATCAGATTGTTCCATATATATCAAAGGTTATTTAGTACTTAAGATCAGAGAAAAATGTCTGGCGATGAGCTCTGTACAAGGTATAAGTACATTAACTTTTCCCGTTTCTTGGTTTCTCTTTTCTTTCACTGATTTCTTATACTTTTTGCACCTGACCTCACCTGCAGAGATGTCTGGAAAGCAAAGGATTTGGAGAAAGGGAGTGTTTGAGCTGAAGTTTGAGCAAATATTGGGTTCTGTCACTAGTGGCAAAATTATGGGCACTAAAGCTGGATTTATAATCCTGTTTGACTCAGTTTTTGAAGCATAAGAAAATGAAGCCTGTAACTCATCAACTTTGGAAAATGTTACCCATTAGAGTAATTCGCTAACTGTTAACCAGAAGCTCTCTCTAAAGTACGGGTGTCCTACAGCTTTTCTTCAGGCTAGAGGCAATATAATTGCTTGTGGTGAGTTTTGTGTAGCAAGGGAGGGTTGCACGAATTCCTCAGGGACATTTTGTGACTCAGTTGTGGGTCCAAAACCAAGAGGTTGCAGCTGCCCAGTCAACAAAGCCAGTGCTTGTGTGACGGTTCTCCTTTCCTCCATGCTTTGGCCTGGAGCATCACACCAATGTTTTTCCGAAATCTTTCTACCTTCTCAACAGCTGTCCAAAACTGGGGTGTTCTACCCACTCAAAAAACGTTTCTGAATTTTTCGAATTCAGATCCTGCTCAGGAAAACATGATCTCTAAAGACTTATCACCCATTGCTTGCAGTTCTTTTAGGGAAGTATGTAAGGGCAGCCCAAACTATCGTGATGAAATGTCATTTTTAGAGCGATGTAGGGGTTGATACTTGCTCAGTTCCATTCAGCAGTGTTTGGTTTACGAGCTCTCCACATATTGTGGTGTTCAGGTTTGGGCTGTGCAAGTGCACAAGAGTCTTACGTGAGATGGACCTTCTCTGGGCTAACCCATTTCTCTGTTCCGAAGTATATACTAGTGACAAGCAACACTGGAATATGAAAAAGAAGTTTGTGACTTCTGTTTTCAGAGGCTAAGAGGTATTAAGATATTTGAAAATATTCATATGCCCAAATTCTGAAGTTGAGCTTGGAGTAAATTATTGCATGTATTGACTAAGAATATCAGCAACTGTGAACTACTCATTCCTCTTTCATTTAATGAGCTATGCTTGTCTCCAAACCAAAAGAGTTTGCATTCAATTGTCTTTCATCTCATTGTTTTCAAAATGATGGGACAAAAATCTGTGTAGACCAGCTCATCGTCTGGTGTAAGCAGGGGAAGCTTTGTTCTGCTCAGCGCTTTAGGTCCATGTAGATTTTTGGTAGTCGAGAACTTTTCTCTACTAATATGTCTGTTTTCTTCCCAAATGAACGTGGGAATTGTTGTTATTGGCCACCAACTATTGGGGCACTTTGAGAATATGAGGAAATTTGACTGAAGAATCCAGGGAAAAAAAAAGTCTAAAGGAAAAAGTGAATAAAGAAATTGAAAGACAATGCGGGTCTCATGAATTATAAGATTTATTGTTTCCCACACCCAAATGAGTCTGAAGCACAAGTGCATGGCACAGAAAGATTCCCAACAGTAATTATGCACTGAATAATTAGAAAGGACATTTCCTGAATAATTAGAAAGAATGACACCTTGAATTATTATTAGGGGAACGCTTCATCCAGACCAGCGGTGAGGCACATGGCAGAGA